>ML779427.1:590921-602444 GCA_009831015.1 Picea engelmannii
GAATTTGTGGTGGTGCCATTTGGATTAACCAATGCCCCCGCCACTTTTATGTGCTTGATGAATAATGTACTCAACAAATTCCTAGACATATTTGTATTGGTTTTCATTGATGATATCCTAATCTACTCCAAGAACAGAGAGGATCATGAAGAACATCTTAAATTAGTGCTACAAGTACTAAGACAGGATCAACTCTACGCTAAGTTTAGCAAGTGTGACTTTTTCCAGAAGCAAGTCCATTACTTAGGCCATGTCATTTCCAAAGAAGGAGTGGCAGTAGACCCTAACCAGATCAGATCTATTATAGAATGGCCTACCCCAAAGGATGTATATGATATCAGATCCTTTATGGGCTTAGCAAGGTACTATAGGAGGTTCATAAAAGAATTTTCCAAGATCAGTTGTCCAATCACTGCCCTCCAGAAAAAGGGGGTTAAATTCACTTCGACACCAGAATGTGAAGAAAGATTTTAGAAACTGAAATACCTTCTAACCCATGCACCTGTGATGAATATTGTAGACCATGATATCGACTTCTTCATGTGTACACACACCAGTAAGGAAGGACTCAGAGGAGTCCTTATGAAAAAAGGGTGTGTAATTTTCTACGAATCTAGAAACTTGAATGCGCATGAAATCAATCATGTGACCCATGATCTAGAGTTTTATTCCATAGTACATGCTTTAAAAATGTGGAGCCATTACCTCCTAGGTAGGATATTTTTACTTATGAAAGACCATTGTGGGTTGATGCACCTATTTGATCAACCAAAACTCAATGCTAGACAAGCTAGGTGGATGTCTCTCCTTAGTGAGTTTGATTTTGAAATCAAACACATCAAAGGAAAGCAAAATAGGGTGGTTGATGACCTTAGCGGAAGTATGAAAATGATTCACCTGGCAGTGGTAAGCACTTGTGAAACGGATGTCAGGGAGAGAGTCAGGAATGCACAAGAAGCAGATACATTTTTCAATACCGTGACGTCATACCTAAATCAAGATCCCACTGAGATAAAGTATGAAGGCTATCAGATGCTTGATGAAGGCCTACTGACCTACAAAAATAGATTTTATATTACAAGTTGTGATGACTTGAAGCGGTTCATAATGGATGAACTACACAATAGACCATATACTGGTCATCCAGGTTATCAGAAAATGATCACGACCACTAGGAAACAATTATGTTGGCCTGGGTTGAAAAAGGACATAGATGACTATCTAGCTAAGTGTCTAGAATGCTGGAAAGTTAAGGAAAAACACTGGCACCCAACAGGGTTGTTACAACCTCTACTGATTCCATAATGGAAATGGGAAACCATCACCATGTATTTCATCACTAGATTACCAAAATCGGCCAAGAAGAATGATGCCATCATGGTAGTGGTGGAAAAATTGAGCAAGTTTGCTCACTTCGTCCCTGTCAAGTTGACTCATAAGGCAATAGATATTGCCAACATCTTCATGAAGGAGATATTCAAACTTCATGTCATGACGAGGGAGATTATATGTGACAGAGACACAAATTTACTTCAAGCTTTTAGAAATCCTTAATGGCTGGTTGTGAGACTAAATTTTTCTTTATCACAACCTATCACCCTCAAACTGTTGGACAGACAGAAAGAGTAACCCAAATATTAGAATACATGTTAAGGATGCACGTAATGCATCAGCCTAAGAAGTGGGAATGCTACCTTCCATTTGTAGAATTTTCCTACAACAACGGTTATCAAGAGTCATTGAAATTGAGCCCTTTTGAAGCCATCTATGGTAGACAGTGCAAGATTCCAATCAGTTGGAGTAATCCAGTGGATAGAATTACAATCGGACCTGACATGCTGAAATAAATGGAACAACAAGTGATTCATATAAAACAAAATATAAAAATTACTCATGATAGACAGAAGAGTTACGCTGACAGAAAGAGAACTCCCAGAGAGTTCAAGATAGGAGACCATGTCTATCTCAAAGTTAGGCCTAGGAAGAGTTACCTGAGAATGGGATCTTGTGCCAAGATAGAACCTCTGTATTGTGGACCCTTTGAAGTCTTGGATAGAGTGGTACCTGTAGCCTATAGGCCATCCCTCCCTCCCACAATAAAGGCACATAATGTTTTCCATGTTTCATTATTGAAGAAATATTTACATGATTCTAATCATATAATTGACTAGTCTGTGATCCAGGTTGAGTCGGAGGGAGAATTCTTGCTAGAACCTCAATGCATACTAGACACGAGGGAAACCTCACTCAGGAAATGAACCATTTCATAGGTCAAGGTGCAGTGGAAACACTTTGGCCCAGATGAGGCTACGTTAGAAATGGAGGATGTCAGGAGACATGCATATCCATTTTTGTTTACTTATGTATATACAGAGCAAGTTGAAAAATAGAACATCGAGGACAATGTTCCTTTAAGGGGGAGGGAATTGTAACACCCTATTTCCCCCAGTTTGTAAATATAACTATATTGACCAAGAGACTATGACAAACTCAATATGTGTGAATGTTTGATTTGATGGACCTTTATATAAAATGTCGATGAATGTAAATTTTGTTATTTACTAGAAATTGGATAAGTGTTGCATGATTGTTGGAAGGGGGGCGTGATAAGAGAGACCACAAATTATATGAAAGAGATGGTGAAAGGGGACCATGAATGGTTGCGTTAACTTCCACCAGACCAGTACTTTGCTGGATTTAATTCCTCATTATCAGAACAACCCTCTAACCCAGGAATGAATTACAGTCGGGCTGGTAGGTGGGAAGACCTCATCAAGAGTTAATGAAGGGATGGGGAAGACCGCCCATATGTAAGGCTTTTAGACCTCACCATGAACTGGGATTTTGGGCCACACACAATCTTGCTGAGGAAGGAAAGAAAGGAAGGTGTGGTGGGTAGAGGAAGACCTGCGAAGAGTGTAGAGACGAGAGAGTGAACTCTCAGGTTTGAGGAGGAATTGTGAAAAGAGTGTGTTATGATCACAAGAAATAGAGACTGACTTGGGAGAAGGAGAGTAACCTTCGTCCCTATCTATGACTAATTCAGGAGAAGGAGACCAACCTTTGTCCCTATTTATTTCTATGCCAAGAGAAGGAGAGTAACCTTCATCCCTAACTTTCATTGAGCTGAAAGAAAATATTCAATCTCAAAGCATCATGGTCTTGCTCAAGGGTGGCCAGTGGTAAATCCGATAGGAGTGACTGAGCCTATGGTTGTGTATAAATGGGCAACCCTTTCAGTAGTCACATCATGTCTTCTAGTTCTGATAAGTGTTTTCATACTTTGTGTATTGAACTAAAATAATGGATGAATGAATGGGTTTATATATATGTATCTATAAATGGTTTCTATGTGAAATGGTCATGATATGTGTATGCATTCATCTCCTTGGGAACTTATGCTTCTGACTGATTGTTTGTATGCCCCAGATTAGCCCTCGAGGATTCTTGGGACATAATCCTGTAGGACAACCAATATAGGAGATATCGTGTCAATCTGACCCTGACCATCTGAAGAGGATACCACTTTAAAACTCCTTGTTGTGCGATCAGGATTTCATGCCCAAGTCCTTAACCATTTCATGATAAAATTTCAGGAAGGATAAGGAGGTTCAATCCTTGAAAGGGGATATCTCTTCATTTGGAAGACAAGAAAATGAGATCCATTGGGGAGGACCCATATTACCAACACCTAGGAACCTTAGGCTAAGCCTAAGGGAGCTAAGTCCTCCTGGATTCGGAGCTCCATAATTCTAGGACTTCAGAGTATTTCCAACCTTACCATCCTTAAATTGGATGAAGGTAACCACGAGATTCGATTACCCACAAGATGACTGGCAATGAATGGTTTCCATAGTGGTTAGGTGAACCTATCTCACCTTTTAAACCAGGATCCAACTCCCCATCGCAAAGTAGTGCGAGCCACAAATCGAGAATGTTTAGAGGTCCCCTCGGTTGTTGGATATACAACGAGAAGACTTCAACAAAGTTCTACTTCAGGAGAATAGAAATACTATAGCCTCAAACTCCCTGAATGTTGAATTTATGAAGTAAAGGAAAGCCGTAGATTTAGGGGGGATCGTTAGGAGCCCCACCTATCATCTGATCATCCCAGAGGAGGGACCCACACATGGTACTTCGACGAAGTCTTTCTTTGGGAGAACAGAGTGGTAGTGAAGCCAAAAATCCCAAACATTGGAGTCGCAAAGTAACCAGGACCATAGATCTAGGGATCCTTTGCGTTCTTTCCTAGCCATCAAATTTACAATGTATTCAGCCCAACGTTGACTGCTTTGGGAAGATAGGTTTTTTGTAACGTCAAAATCCCCGAATCCCAAAGTAACGAGAGTCGTCAATTCAAAGACACTTCAGGATTGTTCTTAACCATCAGATCTAGGTGGTGGTCAACCTGGCATTGACCAACTCTGGGAGAAAGATGACGTTTACCCCATGAAACGTCCAAATGACAAAGTTATGAAGTAGCGGAGGTCGTTGAACCAAGGGTTATGTGGACCTACCTTGGCTATAAGATCAAAGGGCATGAAGGACGATCATTCCAGGATGATGTGATGTAGTGACGTCATCCGGGGTGACGTGAACCCAATTTTGACGTGCCACGTGTCACTTGGATTCATGCATATCACATACCCTTTAGAACCATTGGAATGTGACACATGTCACCCCTGGCCCCTTACACATGTCAGTCCCTGGTATGAGCCCGCCTACCCAAAGTGGTTGGTGAAGTGACCAGAACTTCGAGAGTACGGGACTTGGGACTTCAGACTCCGGAGGAATTGGGGTATAGTATTGTAGAGAGTCTAGAAGGCCTGAAGTGTCGAAGTCCATCCTAGCCATTGGCGTTGGGAGACACATGGCACCAGATCCTGTACTCTGGATGTTTAACACACCAGAAGGAAGCAAGCATAAAAGGTTGAAGAACCCTAAATTCAAAGGGGGTCGAAGGAGATATGAACCATCCATAAACCAGGATGCATGTCATTAGATCATTAACTATGGAGGAGAGCCACTCTAGAGGATTTGAATCTTTGTGCTTCGAAAATCCCCAAAGCCCAAAGTAATAGAGAGGATCTCAACCATCCATCGTTTGGGGACGCGTGGTGGGAAATCTGTTACTTTGGAGGATAGCCCCTTCGGAGAAAATTGGAACAAGAACTCTCGAATTCCCGGAGCCCAGAGTTCACCTGAGCCATCAATCTCAGAGGACAGGTGCCATGAGATCTGTCACTCTAGAGGAAGACTAGTTGTGAGAGTTCAAAACTCCCGAAGGTCGAAGCGCTGGAGTTCATCGTAACCGTTAGTAGTGGAGGACATGTGTCTAGAGATATGATACTCTGGAAGGATTTCACTCTGAATATTTGCGTGTGTGAAGACTTGGGAACTGCCAAAGACGAAAGTCCTAAAGTGAATCAGAGTCGTTGATTCTCTGAGGACACATGGCGTCGAATGGTGGACATCAAAGATTTTCCACTCCTGAGGATTCACGTGGTGGTTGTTCGGAATGTCCTGAAACACCATAGCCAAAATTTGTTGTGGGTCGTTGATATTAAAGGAGAAGTGTGCACCATTGATTAGTAAGGGGACATGTGGAAGATGGAGGTTCACTCCATTAGAAATCCAATTTAGAAGATTTTTGGAGTGTGTATGTGGATTCGGCCGAAGCCCGAATTTCCAAAGGAAGAGACTGGGTTGTAGATATCAGTGAGGAACAAGGACAATTGATCTTGTTTCTATGGTTCCGAAGGATTATGCCTTCAAAAGAATTGGTGGAAGCGTGAGGCAAGAACACTCGAAGAGATTTCAGAAGCCATAACCTACAACCCAAAGCTCGGATTTGAGCCTGGTAGTAGTCATTAGAATGCTACATGTAAGTAGAAAAGGGTGAATACCTTGGACAAAGGATTTGAGATGTTAAGGAGAGTGAAATTTTGATGCCCCATCCCTACGAAACATACTCAGGGGTCAGGTGTGTTACAACCACCATTGTACAAGTGGATTCCATGTCAGCCCTCATTACTCACACATAAGGGGCTATCCATGTATGGACTTTCAAGAGGATTCCAGAAGTTCCAAAACCTTATCAGAATTGAGGGTTGAGGAAGTCAAAACCCTACCCATAGATGTCTATCAAGCGATTTTTATCGGACTAATCAGTAGGTGCGGACACTAACTGATCTCCCTAGATCCACCTAGATCTAGAACAAAACACACCAGAACATGACACTTTCCTTAAGTTTTAGATATTGAATTTACTAACTAAAGAGGGATGGGTGACATACCATTTAAATGTCGCTTCCTCTCAACATCGCCATCCTGGCTCTGTTCCAACGCTCATACAATGATGATCCTGTAAAAGAACACAACCAACCAAAGTGATAGTAATAGCATAAACTCAATATAAACCTATGTATGTGATCAAGGAATCATACAATAAAACACAACAAGCTTTATAGGAAAGAATCATATTACTGTATCATATTAAATGTGAAAGAGATATTACAACCATGGCCTTGATGTCGTAAGGTCCCTTCCAACTATCCTTCATTCCCCACATACTTTCACTCCAAGAATTCTGAGAGCACAGATCTGATAATATTCACAATCTATCTTGACAAAGTGGCTCATCTAGCCAAGCTAAAAATCTCCAAAGCTCAATCCAATCCAAGCTAATCCCAAAAGCTACAAAGCTAACCAAGCTACAAGCTCAAAATCTCAAAAGATAACTTTCTCCATGAGATCTCCTCTCCCTTTATAAGTTGAAGAGGATATGGTGAGGAGGTTAGGATGATCCCAATAAATCATGAAAGCGAGAAAGATCCAAACCATTTGGATGCCACCTCACCATGGAAGTTTCTCCTTCTAGAAGATTCGAGAAAATGCTCGTTTTTCCCATGTGTAGTCATTCTCGCACCCTGCGAACCTCTCGCAACCCAGCTATGGTTCAACCTGCGAGAATCAAGCATTCTCGCACCCTGCCTATGTAGAAACCTGCGAACTTCCTCTTTAATAGGGTTTTTACAAAGGAGAATGAAACTTCTTTTCTCAGGAAAAGTTCTTCTCTCTTCTTTCTTTAGGAATTCAAGCCACTGACCCCTCTGAATGAAATAGATAGGTTTACATCATTAACGATCATAGGGATGATGAAAATAATGTGTAACAGAGAGCCCCCCAAAGTATGAAGTTAGAACAGAGTGATAGCTGAAATACTTTGTCGAGTGTCTGTAGGGAACAAGAAACAGTCGGTCGAAAACCTGCCAACAAACAAGGAAATACAGTACAATAATATATCATCATTGATGTAGGCATTCCCATACTCAGAATACAAATGACTCAAAGCATAAATTCCAACATGCGAAGATCCATGTCAAGTAAGACAAGTCATGGCCACCAAACATACATTGTGGATCCATGCCAATATGACTCAAATCTGAACATAGCCACAAAAAATACATTGTGGATCTATGTGTTAAAGACTCAAATTTGAACATAGCCACCAAACATACAATGTGGATCTATGCAACAGTACACTGAATATACTCCAACACAACCTGAATCTATCAGAAAAGATCTAGGGTCTTCATCTCCACCACTCTATAGTACGAATCTAACCATGTGAATACATGTGTCGAAGTCGAACATGGTAGAAACCACTTGATTACCGGTCATTAGTGTATACCATTAACAAGTGTGAGGTAAATCACCATTATTGTCAATGAATCCCAAGGTACAATAGTACAATCCAACAAATGTGAATTAATGAGTTGAAGTCGAACACTCAGCGGAATCTCCCGATCAGGGGTTAATAATGAAAACCCACTGTCGAAAGCGAGGAAACCTGCCATTGAGGCATGCAAGTTCCAAGGTACCAATTGGTTTCTAAGTCTAATTACTGGATAATGAGTTGAAGTCGACAGGAAAAGACTCGTCAGAGGAGGGCCTGAATGTATCCCACATCAATGACATGAAACAAGTAACAAGATTTGATGTGGATCAGAGTAAAAAGTGATTCAGGACTGACTCATGGATGGTTGACGCAATAGAAGGCTTAAAGACTACAGAAATGGATGATGCAATAGAAGGCTTTTCAGGTTGGACATATTTTTGAACATATTGATGACACGACAACTGTCTTGGAAAATAATGACTCAACAACAGGGATCACAGACCAATTTGTAATCTTATAAAGGAGTATGACCAAAAAATGAGCGAATTTTCCAACCTAGACACAAGGCGAGTGAAAGGGTGTCATGTTCAAAAGCGACTCTTCCATAGAATACAGGTTTAGATACATTTCTTTCCCAATTTCCCCCCCACCATTTCTGGCGAGTACCTCTTTATTTTTACGCAAGCTTGAGGAGGATAACATATGCTTGTAAAGTAATCTCATCCTTCGGACGAGTCCCTCAGAGTATGTTTAACGAACCCTATGAAGGATTGGTTCGGTCCCATTATGGGTCTTTCGATGTTTGTTTAACGAGTCCAAAGATAGAAAACTCGAAGGTTTTTCCTGATTATAGAGTCTGGAAAAACACTCAAAAGAGAACTCTCTCAATTAATTTTTCGTAAAATAGTCTGATGAGACTGAAAAAGAGATAAATTATCGCCCAACAAACACTTTCTTCAAATACTTTAACGAGCGTGAAAATAGCAAGATCGCTCGACAATCTTTTCATGTTTAGAGAGTCTGAAAAGAGCTTAAAGAGGACTCCAGGGGGTTCCTTTTTCGTATAACCTTTACGAGTCTGAAAAAGTGATAAAATTATACTCGGTTACATTCTCATTGATTTACGAGCACGAGAAAGAGAAAAGACGAAGCTCGGTAACTTATTCTCATGTATTTATGAGCATGAGAAAGAACAAAGACTAAGCTCGGGATTGTTTTCATTTTTACGCAAGATTTAAAACAAAACAAAACTATGCTTGGGATAGATTTTAATTTTTTCACAAGCTTAAAAACTCAACAAAATTATTCTTGGACCTGGTTTCATTTTTACACAAGCTTGAACCAGTGGAAAACTATGCTTGAGGTAAGTGGTTTCATTTTTACACAAGCTTGAACCATAGAAAACTATGCTTGGACTTCCCAACGCATAACACAAGGATGGTTGGTACTTAGCCCCTAGCTTAAGAAACTAACAGCTCTACTTCAGCATGAAGTCCAGAGGCTGAGGCAAATGCCCCCCAAGCTTCATTTCATCCAACTGCAAAGGCGGAGGAAATGAAGCTTCAAATACTAGACTAAGGACTTGTCTCAAATAGAGAGGGGGAAAACTATTTCATTTTTTAACAAGCTTGACATAGAAACAAGAACTATTCTCATAACCTCTATTTCATTTTTTAACGAGGTTTCTACAGAGACGCAAAAACTATCCTCAAGTGGTTTCATTTTTTAACGAGCTTGAAATCAAAAAAACTATGCTCAAAGACATCTATTTCTTTTTTTAACGAGTTTGCCTCAGAGACGAAAAAACTATCCTCAGATTCTTCTTGATCATGGATTCCAAGAGGACAATGCTCTGGAAGGAGACCATGTCAAGGGAAAAAACTCAGTCATGGCCTCCAAGAGGTCTTCATTTGACGGAAGAAATGCACTCTGGAAGGACACCATGTCGAGGTTTGTGATAGGAGTAAAGAGATCAGGCTCTAACAACCCTATCGAAGAGATCACCATGTCAACTTATGGATCTAAGTTATTAGAAGTCGAAGCCATGGGAGACAATGCCACATAATTGACCTGTGGCAGGGGTGATACCGTTTTCATATAAGAACCATTCAAGAAGGCAATCCAGGTGGGGTCAATGAATGAAAGTTGATCAACAGTTACAACCCGTCCATCGTGAGGGAAAGACATCACACGAAAAAGAGTAGACACAATAGCTTTCATGGCATAGACATAATCTCTCCCAAGGAGTAAAGAGAAATACAAGGGGTCTTGGACTACCATGACATCAATAAAGATAGTTTTCCCTCCCAAAGTTACAGGAAACTGAGGAAGGGTCCCTAAAGGTTGACTAGTTCTTCTGTTAAAAGCTAACAGATTCTGTGTAACCGATGCAAGTGGAGGATAAACCAAAGCTTTCCAAGCAATAGAGGACAAAATACTAACTGACGAACCTTCATCTATCAATGTCTGAGGAACATCTCGACCAAAAACCTGTACTGTAATCTGGAGAGGAATGTGAGAGGGAAGACGAGGTCCAGTTAGTACACCCCAATCAAAATGGATGGCCTCATAACTTGGAGAGGGTTCCATGAGAGAAGGAGGAATACCCCTCGACATGGCAGAGTCTGTATCAACGAGAAAAATTTGGGCAATATCGAGTTTACTCTCGAGCGGGAGAGTAGGATCGACCGATGGAGAGATCAGATCGACCACTTGAGTTTCATTCTCCAAAGAGAGAATGGGGTCGATAGATGGAAACAGATCGACCACTTGGGTTTCACTCTCTGAGGGGAGAGTGGGATTGACCGAGGATGGTATCGGATCAACCACTTTGTCAACTGGTTCAACTAAGGACGTAACAAGATTGATGACATGATCAACCAGATTAATGAGTGAAGGGACCAGAGTGATCATTCCATCAACTATTGGAGGGTTGAGAGAAAGCTTACGGTAAGCAGCTGGAAGTTGAGGCTGTGAAATAGTCATGTGTTCCAGTAATTTCAAGGCTTCATCCATATGAGGACAAAGGTGAGTGAGATGACTCCCTTTGCATAACATACACAGGAACTTGACTCTACTTTTCTTCTTCCCAACCGTATCATGACTGGTTGACGGGGGGTTGTCAGCATGTTGTTCAGAGGCTAACAACATGGGTTGGAGAGGATGTGTAGACCATACTTCTATAACCTTGGGTAGACCAGGGCAATCCTTAAGAAGATGGCTACCCTTACAAAGCCTGCAAGGGTACTTAGGCTTATGAGTTGTTTGGGCGATCTTGACATCATCAACACTCCCAGCACGAGTAACAGTAACTGGTTGTTTTCCAACATGTTTGACAGTGGTTGGAGGTTTTGACCCTTGTTTATCTTTCTTCTTCTTAATCTTTCTTTTCTTCTTCTTCTTATTCACTGGGTTACTAGCTTCAGAACTTTCACCCGACGAAGAAGATGAAACGGAAGGAGACATTGCAAGTGAAGAAGGCGAAGAATACCTTACTGGTAAAGAAGGTGAAGGATCAACATGAGGTTGATTCTCTTGGGGGGAAGTGCTTGTGACTGAAGAACTAATTGCATTCGGGATTACCTGAGTTAAAAACAACCATACCGGTAATCCAATTGTGAAACCTGGAAGGCTCAAAGTAGCGATGTGAGGAGGACTAATGTTTCCGTAAGAAGGAAAAACAAAAGATTCCCCTGGAGCAGAGGTTCCTTCATTGGTCATTTCTGGAACTGACGCCATGAAAAACAAAAATCCAATCTAGAGTCCACTAGGGAAAACAAACAGCACACGCTAAAAATCTAGGAAGCAAGCAAACAAACAAAACCTTCTCACAATGAACGCAC
>ML779427.1:615409-627535 GCA_009831015.1 Picea engelmannii
TGATAAGGAATTATATGCATTGGTTCAAAGTGTTAAGAAATGGAAGCATTATTTGTTGGGAAAAGAAACCATTATTCACACAGATCATCAACCTTTGCAATATTTACAATCACAGTCAAAGCTACAGCAAGATAGGCACTTCAAATGGATGGGTTTTCTTCAACAGTTTCATTTGGTTATTAAGTATAAGAAGGGCATTTTTAACAAAGTCGTTGATATGCTATCCAGGCCTATTGTTAGTGCTTCAATTATTCTTAAGCAGAGTCCTATAATGCATGAAAGTTATGTGGAACAGTATGCTTTAGATGTTGACTTCAAGGAAGCGTATGGAACTTTGTGCCACTCTAACCATGTTGAAGAATTGGATTATCATTTGCATAATAATCTCTTGTATCATCTTGGAAAGTTGTGTATTCCACAGGGAGAAAGAATCAACATCATAAGAGAAGCACGTTCTTCTCTTATTGCTGCTCATTTTGGTGTAGGCAAGATAGTGGAAAATTTGCAAATATATTGTTACTGGCCTAATATGAATGAAAGTGTTTCGCGATATGTTCGGGGATGTTCGTTGTGTGCTACCAGTAAACCAAGTAATCGAAAGTTGGGTTTGTACACTCCACTTCCCGTTCCTTCTCGCCCTTGGGAAAGTATTTCCATGGATTTTGTTGGTGGTTTACCTATGTCGAGAAGAGGTCATGATTATCTTTATGTTGTGGTTGATCGTTTTAGTAAGATGTGTATATTGATGCCATGTACTAAGAAGGTAACAATAGAACAAATGGCACAGTTGTTTTTTCAAAATGTTTGGGTGCATTTTGGTTTGCCCAAGTGCATCATTTCTGATCGAGATTCTCGATTTGTTGGAAGTTTTTGGTCGAGTTTGTGGGCACTCATGGACACCAAGCTTAAGAAGAGCACGGCTTTTCATCCACAGATAGATGGTCAGACAGAGGTGGTGAATCGTGCATCTTAAGCTTCGTGCATACAGTGGTACATCTTCTTCGTGCATATTGCAGCAAGCATCCTAAGCTTTGGGATGAACATTTACACTACATTCAGCATGTGTACAATCGAGCTAAGCACTCTTCGACTCAAATGTTGCCATTTGAGACATGTTTTGGCTATTTTCCCAAGTCGCCTTTAGATTTCATATTTGGGAAAGATATTTTTGTTGATGGGAAATATGATATTGATCGGGCAGAGAAGTTCATTGAACAAATTCAGTCGATACATCAGGTGGTGCAAGAGCAGTTGGAAAAGATTCAGGTCAAGTACAAAGCGAGACATGACAAGCATCGTGTTGATCACAGTTTCGAAGTTGGTGATGAAGTGTGGATTTACATCAGCAAAGAGAGGCTTAAAGGATAAGGTAAAAAGTTGAAACCAATTCGACATGGTCCCTTCAAAATTGTCGGCAAGATTGGTAACAATGCTTTTCGTTTAGATTTGCCTCCATATATGCAGATGTATGCAGTTGTTAATGTTGAGAATTTGAAGTTGTATGAGCCTCCATTGATTGATGATCAAGGAGAGCATGTTTAGATTCCTTCCATAGATGATTTTTCCCCAGAGTATCTAACAGAACTGCAGGAAGGCACCATACTTGACAGGAGAATGCGAACTTCGAAGCGAGGAAATGTGGAGTATTTGTGAGTTGGTCTTAAAGGGATGAATCCAAGCAAGGCCAAGTGGATTGAGGTTGGAAGGGTGAGGGAACTATACCCTCATATTCACATAGACTGAGATAGTATTTTGGAGGTCCAAAATCTTTCCAATGGGGAGGTGTGATCAGGGGATCAAATTTTGCTCAATTTTCAAAGTTCTTGGAATGCGACGAAAATAGTGCCATTGCGTCTGTCTCGTCTTCCTAATTCCGACGGTATATTTACTTTATCAAATGGAGTCCGTATGAAGGAGATATCGCGATCTGTCCGCCAAAACAAACAGGCAAAATTTTTGGATGCTGACTGTACCTGTCCGTACAGTCCGTACAGTCCGTACGGTGACATGGCAGGACCGTACAGGCCGTATGGTGATGATTTGGAAATTGGTTATTGGTTGGTTGTTGGAATATTGGATGGTGACACGTGTCCGGTTGATAGCGAGTAATATGAGGACAGGTGGCCCAATCCATGGGCGCCACGTGTCCCCTTCATTTTGTTCATTGGTTATATAAAATTATATGGGGAGTCTGTGGGGTTTGACCTCCGGACCTCCCCCAACTCTAATGACTTCATAACTCTCTGCTAGCCAAAGTACCGCCATTTGTTCCTTGTTAACTATGTTGTAAAACATATATTTAAAGTTGATATTTGTTTGAAAGGAAAGGGGGGTCGGGCCGGGGCTAAGCCCCGACCCGTGGATGCATTGTATCACATATGACCCAAACATATATGTATTGGCCTGACCGTTTGGCGCGCATTTCATTGCATTGTATTGCAATGTATTGCAATACATTGCATTGTATTGCAATGTATTGCAATACATTGCATTGTATATATGGTATAAACCATGTGTTAAAACATGTGCGTAGGGTTTGAACCATAACCAAAGTTTAAATGTGCGTGTGGTTTGACCAGTGGTTTAACCGCGTGGGAGTTACATGGTTGGACAACGAATTTACCACTTTGCCCAACATTTGGTCACATGCTACCATACGCCCAGGTGTCGAGGCGGTTAGGGGCTGGAGGCGCCTTAACCATCCTACGGTTTGCACCGTTGGCGTGGTTGTGCCCGGTGCCAGGTTTTTACGCTTTAAATAGCGTGTGAGCCAGGTTCACTCAAGGGGGGTGCGAATTGTAGAACCAGAGACAACAAGCTTGGAGAAGGAGACTTCCAGGAGGCCTATCTTTCTCATTTTTCGACCGTTTCAGGCGTCGAAAGAGCCCAGACAGGGGTTTTGGGATGCTGGGAAGCTATTAAAGCAGTCGGTTTGTCAGTTTGAGCATTGAAAGACATGTTTTTGAGCACTTTTTGAGAAATTAATAATAATGATCCATTGGAAGCTGGACCAGGAGATGTAGCCCATAAGAGGGGTGAACTCCTTTATCAATTGTTGTGCACATGTGTTTATGTTCAATGTTTATGCTGTTGTCTATGTGTATTTTGCATAAGTAATCCTTAATTTATGTGTTGCAAATTGATCCTGTTGCTTTAAACACATAACATTTCACTTGCAATAATTATTCAAGTTTTTCAAGTCTTCTTCAAGTTTAGATCAATTTCTCAGCCTCATTGTAGGTGAGACATCGTCGGAAAATAGAGTCAACACCATGATGATAAAGAGTGTCACCGAGAATTATGTATTGACGGGCTTGATACCATATACAATGATGGTCCATGCTAGAAAGGTCGCGCTAGAAAGTTTGAGTCTGGAGATAAATGATAATATCTCCATACCAAATGTCATCATAACTGATCAGAAAAAGGGATTCATCAGGTAAATAATCATCTGCCACATGTGTTGTCTCAGTTGAGGGAAGGTCACATATCAATTTGGAAAAAACCAAATATTTCTTAGACTTAGCACGTTCGAATTCTAAGTCAAACTCCTGGAGAATCACTATCCATTTGGAGTACTTTCCCCCCAACAGTTTTCAAGTCAGGATGTGTTGCATGCGGGTGCAATCGGAAATAAAAGTGGTCTTACGTAATAAGATATAATGATGAAAACATTGGACAACTTGAAAAACTGCCAAGGCCAGTTTCTCCACATGTAGGTATTCGGCTTATGTGGTTGTGAGACTCCGAATCAAATAGTAAATTACATGTTCATCATGCGAATCATCTTCTTGGACTAAAACCATGGAAATGGTAGAGTCCGAAGTGGCGAGGTAAAGGAAATAGTCTCGACTATAATCCGGTGGGAAAAGTAGTGATGTATGGGTTAAGGCAAGTTTTCCAAGCTTCGAAGGTTTTGGTTGCAATATCGTCCCAAACAAACTCGTAACCTTTTTTCAACAGTCGAATAAATCCCTGTGTTAACTCGGTGTAATTGGGAATGAATTGACGCAAAAAAATTTCCTTCCCTTGCAAACTTTGAATATCACATAGTGTGGAAGGAAGTGGTAGATTAAGGATAGCCTCAACCTTAAAAGGGTCTACCCTAATTCCATGTAGTGACACATCAAAACCTAGAATTTGGCCGGACTCCATACAAAAAACACATTTGTGTGGATTCAAACATATATGATAGAAACGAAAGCGAAGGAAAATGGCTCAGAGGTGTGTCGAGTGATATTGGTGACGCATGGAATGCACCGGTATATCATCGATGCATGGTTGTACGATGTGCTTGATATAGTGAAAAGCATAAGACATGGTGCGCTGAAAAGTCATACCAGTGTTCTTCAAACTGAAAGGCAATTTCTGGTAGGCAAAGGTACCCCAAGGACAAATGAAAGAAGTTTTGTGTTGATCCATGGGCAAAATATTAATCTGATTATAGCCAAAGAAACTGTCGATTAAAGAGAATATTTCTTTCCCGGCGCAATCGTCGACGATCTGGTCAACGAGTGGTTGGATAATTGTCCTTAGGACAAGCTTTATTGATATCCCTACAATCTACACATACATGGATCGTGCCTTGTTTCTTATTTACCGGAACCAGATTGGATACCCAATCGGTTAAATCCACAGGATAGATAAAGCCATCCTTAAGAAGTTTTTCAACTTCGATTTTGATAGAAGCGGCTTTACGAGGATGGACTAGGTGAAGTCTCTGCCATACATTTTTAGCGTCCAGGTAGGTCTTAATTTCATGCACAATGATATCGGGATCAATACACGGCATCTCTTCATATATCCAAGTGAAAACGTCACAAAATTCTTGAAAAATGGCTTTATAAGTGACAATATCATCAACGAAATAGGAGGCTAAGATGTGAACATTTTCGATGACTCCAGGTTTAATGGATATTTCAAGAGTAATGGTGGGTGAAATATTACTCAAGTTCCCTTCATATAGCACGTTGTGTGGTGACTCGAGAACAGATGAAATGACAACAATGGTCAACAGAGTCGAAATCCGTTGGTAACTCTCTATGGTGTGCTACTCTAGAAAGAGAATGGAATGATGATGTCCATCATCCTAGGGGGTGTATTCCATAGAGATGACTGACATGATCATATCGTCGGTGGTAAAAATCACGTGAAATGGATCGAGAGATGAATCACAGAGAGAGGGAGTAGAAGGGGTTGTCGATTGAATGGCTTGATAAGTGGATTCAACTGGACTTAAGGGCATTTGTTCTCCATGGAAAAGATAATCACGAGGATCAGGTACTATCCACGGGTCATGAGACGCGGGGATTTTGCAAACAGTGGTGGAAATCATGTTGATTGAGGTGACAAAAGGAAGGGGGATATTGGGTGGTGGGATTGGGAATGTCCCCATCAAATTTGAAAATTTCAGAAGACCCACGCCGACATTCTCATACCCAGGAATTGTCTTCAAGATGAAGGGTACATTGCTAGTACGAGAATCAAAATTAAAAAAGGCCAGTTGGTCAACAATGACGAACTTTCCTTGGTGTGGGAAACGTAAAACATGGAAAAGGGTAGACACAATCGCATGCATGGAATCAATCCAGCTACGACTAAGTAAGACGTTATAATCAAGAGGTGCATCAAAGACCTCGACTTCGACATTGACCGATTTGCCTTCCAATTTAATAGACAATGAGGGAAGAAAATCGTAGGGTTTAAAACCAGAACCATTGAAGGCCTTAAGTGTATTGTGTGATTCATTGAGGTGAGGAGAGATAATGGATTTCCAACAAGTAATAGACATAATTCACGTTGAGGCACCCTCATCAATAAAGGTTCTACAAATATTCTTGTTCTCTACAACAACCTGAATCTGAAACGCTAACTAAGGAGGTATCCTTGGAATGTGATCTTTCAGGTCAAATATTATCAAATTCATATCTGTGGGATCAATTCCACCAATGGCCTTTAACAGTGCCTTTCGTTGAGCAAGAAAACTTTGAAGGACTTCGAGATCTAACATCACAGAGGGTGCTTGCACAAGATCTTCTACAATAGTGTAGTTTTGAGCAGCACACGCATGAGGATTAAAGGCATAATTCTGAACAACCCCCTTTGGAGGAGGGTGGAGAACTGCATCGGGACCCGGTCGTTTGAGATGAAGAGGACCATTGGGATGTGAAGTTGAGGGAGGCAATTGAACCAACGGAGGTGGAAAATCATCAACTTTCTCCTTTGAGGGAGAATAATCTTTGGCCCGAGTTGTGATTACAACATCGTTCTTTTTAGACTCACTAGTACACATAAGGATATACGAAGTGGTGGAAGGAGAGGGTTGGTCATGAATGACCAATTGGGCCTATTGTTGAGAAGGGAAAGGTTGGGGCAAAACAACAGGTGTGGGAGGTTTCCTAGTCCCTTAAAGGAACTTAGTGACCTCGGCACGTCTTGGGCAATATTTTGTGTAGTGATTGTCACCACAGATAAGGAAAGGATATCAAGGTTTACGCTTCTCCTTATCATCAGCAGGTTGCATTTTGGGTTTTTCATATTGCGGGCTATTATTTTTATCCTCCTTGTTCTTACCCTTTCCTTTTTTAGATTTGTTTTTTCTGGAAGGGGTAGATTGAACTGAATTAACCTCAGAAATTTTGTCGGTGGAAGGAGTAGGAGTCGGAGCACTTTGAACATTATAAGAAAAATATTTGGGATTGGTGTGAATGGTCGGCGTGGATTTAGCATCAACATGGAAGGTGCCAATCACACCATCAAAAACATGAGAAGTTGTGGGGGTTGTTGAGATAGCGGTGGTAGAAGGGTGAGGAGCGTCATGGATCAAGTCATAAAGAGTTCCCATTTGTGAATAAATGAGATCAAAGTACTGAGCGCGACTAATCGCCTAATATTCGGTGACAACTCCACCCATGGCAATATCACGGGCTATTTTACTAATGAATGATTTGATGAACCACTCATCCAATAACTGATCTGGAAGGTCAATTTTGATCAAGTATCTTCTCCGCCTCCACTCATGAATGTGATCGGAAATGTGAGTGGAAAAATATTGTTTAAAGGAACTCAAAATATCGGTTCCTGTGTCATAGTGAATTGACAATTCGTGAGGAAATCCATGGCTAGGGTATTAAAGTCGTTAAAGAAACCTCGTGTTAATTCTATGTACCACTTTGCTTCCGAACCTGTGAGAGTTTGCTGGAAGAGTCGTAACCGAATGGAGTCATCTATCAATGAGTTGGACGAACACCAAAGGTGAAAAGTCATAACATGATTGTTTGGGTCTTCTCTCAGTCGACCATCAAACTTGGGAATGTCGAACGGTAATTTGGATGGTATGGCGGGCCAATGGGGAGAATGTAAGATAGGATCATTCAAGATCCTAGACATGTCAGGTAAATCCAAAGTGGATAGAAAAGGCTATTGTCTATTCACTTGAGGATACTGGCGACTTTGGCGAGGAAGTCTTGTCGGTATACCAGTAGGACCGTATGCAGTCTACATGTAAGTGGAGAGTCCTGACAGATTATGTCATGGAGGATTTGGAGGCATATAGCCCATAGGGTTGGGTTGATTAGATATGTTCCCTTGAAGAGGGACACTAGAGTGAATGTTTGGACCCCAAGTGGGATTCAAAGAACCTGGATACGGTTGGCCAAAGTTAGGGAGTACAAAAGAGTTAACTTGAGGATGTTTCCTCCCAGATGATTGAGGATTTCCTTGGGCAAGAAGGTTCCAAAGTTGGGCTAGTGATCTCGGTGTGTTCTGTCCATATAGTGGGTTATAGTCTCCAACCTGAGGTTGTGCCCTAGTCTAAGGTTGACTTCCAGTTGAGGTTTCCCCCGATCTTGAGATTTCCCTCTAATGGAAATCTGGTAACCATAAGTGAACAAATGATGGGTGCCTCCAATCGGATTGGAACCACTAGGGAAAAATCCCCCAAGAAAAGGTGGATAAGACCCTTCAGAGAGGACCTGGGAAGGTGTAGGAACAAAACTAGCAGCAACATTGTACCCAAGAGGAACAAAAAGTCCAAAACATTTGGATGGAACCTGGGTAGGGATGGTGATGGAAGTATTCAAATCATGATACCCAGGGGGAAGTGACAGGATAGGTCTAGATGAAAGTGGTGTTCCAATGGGAGTTTGGTTAACCACCACATTCCCGGTAGGAATAGTCCTAGTGTGTGGAACCATAGTAGAATGGGCCATCTGGAGAGAAAAAGTTGATCTAGGACCAACTGACTGTGTGTCTAGAACAACAGTGGTATTTCTAGTTGTACCAGCAAAATGGCTTAAAGGTACCATGTAGGTAGCATAAATTTTGAAAAGTTTTGATATGATAGGTGAATCAGGAACCACCCCCATGTTGTCGTAAAGCTCATGCACAGTGCGAGGTGGGGCTCTAAATGGGTCACCAGAAAAATGAGGATTTTCTACTCCAAGGCCTGTATGGGGTCCAATCGGTGTTCCAAAAGTTTCAACAACAAGTTCTCCTAATGAATTCATCCAGAGAATATGTCTCTCATATCCAGAATATGGTAACGAAGTTGGAGGAAGTCAGAAAGCCTCTATAGAATCGAAAATAATTCGAAAATATTCTAAAGAGTTGGAACTTTCCACTTGTGAGGTTACGTTGTCTTGGACCGCTCCCTTCTCAGGAGAGCCCTCTGGTGAATTAGGAGGCAAAGGGAGGTAACCTTCTAGATCTTCTGGGGGTAACCCTTTCATCCTACGTGAACAACGTGGAGGGTCAATGTTGACTGAACCGAAAATTTAATGGAAAAAATCTATGGCCAAATACAGAAACAAACAACACTCGCTAATAAAATTTAGAAATCAAACCAAGCAAACAAACTTTCTTATTCTAAAATCACTAGTTGGTGATGAAATCCAATGTCGCAAAGTCAAGACAAGAAGGGGCTAGGGTAGAGTGGGTGGAAAAGTTACGTTGACGACCTTCTTAACAAACTTACACCCTGGTGCAAGCTCCTTACACCCTGGTGCAAGCTCCCACACATAATCGTGGGTATACCTTCCAAAGAGCCCAAGTGACTCTGACCAACGTCGATTCCAGGTATCGTGAAGACTTGCCCCTCCACAGTCACCTCGTGTAAGACCCTAAAGAGATAGGATATTAAGGTTACCAAGTACAATAGTGATGCCTGGGGAAATAGTCGATAGTCTGATCCACGGACAAGGGCAGGGTATCTATCCCGAAATCAAATCGAAAGGATTCCACTCATAATTATGGGTATACCTTCAAGTGACCCCCGTAATACGTGTAATATCTACACCAAGACCAACAAAGTAGGGTGAGTAACTCTGCTAGTCTCAATGCGACCTCAGGTTTGACCCTTATGTGAGAAGGGTTTCCCAAGACAAAATGTTGCAAGTGGATTTGAACACTCCCTATCACAAGATGTTACAGTGTCTTTTATTCTTTGGAGAGTGTGCCTCACAACCTATTCAAAAGAGCTAGCCTAGCTAATGTTGGTGAGAAGATTTTCTAGAAAATAAAAGTTACTAATGAATTTTAAAATTACGCAGTGTTTTAGAGGTTGTTGTTTACTCAAGAGGGAGATGGATATGAAACTGATGTTGTATGAGACCTGGACCCAATAATATGCAAGAAGAGATGAATGATGCAATCTTTCAGTTCGATGAACTCTAATTACTGTAGGGAGAAGGTATTTCTTTGGAAGCACGAAAACTACAAATAATAATTTATTTTTATTGAATGGATGCAATTCCAAACAATCATAAGCTATGAATGCTTATTTAAAAAAAAAATGAATGCAATTTTTTTTCTTATGAGCAATTACTTAAAAAGAATAAATGACTTTAATTCTTCCTTTCCAAAACCAAGTCAGAGATATAATGAAGAAATGAAAAGTAATAAAAGAAAATAGATACACCCAACAAATACCTAAATCAAACTTTCAATGAAGATAAAAATGAGGATGACAAGAAAGTGTTTCGCTAAATGCAAATGAAAATAATTTTCCAATCTATAACCAATCCAAAAAATGTAGAACAATCTAAAAATATAAATCAAATCAAAGGCTTTTATCAATCAAGCACTCAGATCTAGATCCAAAGATTATATCCTTGTTGACAAAAATCAAGAAGTAAAAACTTGTAAGATGACAAAGAAGGGATTTCAATCCCTGAAAACCAATCAACAGCAAGTCTTAAACTCAGAAAACAATCAGATACTAGCACCAAAAGTTCTTCCCAGGTGATCAAATCAAAATTGGGTGATAGAACATAAAAAGGCCTAATCCAACAAATTCTATAAGAAACGTCGCAACCCAACATTAAGATACAGTGCGGTGAAAGAGGTCTTTGTAGGCTAGCTATGGGACAAAATGTGGTAATTCTACACGTAATCAAACAAGAAGAATGTGATGATCCAAGAACTTCGCAGGATGTATATGGGATACAGTGTGACTATCTCTGTAAACAAAGAAAAATTGTAAAATGGACAAAGATTCTAAATGAACTTTCAGACCTAGAGAGTCCAGATGGATCACCCATAGACTCAGAGACTGGACTAAAATGAAAGGAGGCAGGCTAAAGGAAAATGGATAGTAAAAAAAAAAAACAATTCATTTCCCCAGTATGGTCGCCAATTTTGTTATTAGATTAATCGAAAATGCAGACATAAACTGATCTCCCTAGATCCACCTAGATCTAGAACAAAACAAGACAGGACATGACGCTTTCTCTAAGCTCTAATCATTGAATTTACTATCAAACAAGAGATGAGTGACATACCTTTGAATATCACTTCCTTGTATCTTTGTTGTCCTTTCTCTACTCTAGTGCTTTTATGATATCGAATCTGCAATAAAACACAAACTAGCCAAAGTGAAAGAAATAATAGTATATTCAATGAAAACTTATGCATGTGATCAAGAATTCATGCAATAAAATGAGAATGGTTTTATGGGAAAGAAACATGCCACTGTATTATATTAAGTAAAAGTGGAAGATACAACCAAACAACCTTAATGTTGCAAGGCTCCCTCTCAATGGCCCTTTGCTGCAACACACACTCTTGGTCCAAACTTGCATGAAGAATATCCACAATAACTTGATGGATTGAAATGAAGACCTCAAGCATCAACTGAAGTAGAATTCCTCACACAATTCTCAGCCTATTCCTTTGTTAACCTTAATTCCTTGCTTAACCTTTTCCATGAGAAATCCATCCTTATATAGGAGAAAGAGAGATGGTTAAAAAGATTAGGATGATCCCACCAAATTATAGAAGCGAGTAGGATATCAACCATACAGATGCTAGCTCATATTCTAGAAGATCCCCTTCTAGAACTTTCGTAAACCTCGACCTTTTATTAGTCTTTCAGCATCATCGCATCCTGGCTATAGGACAACCTGCGGAAACGTCACAAACCAGTTTCAAGACTGAATGTGATGATCATGCATTGCCACATCCTAAGTATAGTGCAGCCTGTGGCTATCTTCTTTAATAGGTTTTTTTAGAAGACAAATCCAGTCACTTTTCTCATGAAGAAAGGTTATTTTGGGAACATGAACACATGTTGTAAAAGGATCACTGGAGTGACCAAAATAATGTATAACAATGGCAGTCATACATGCCATAGTGTCAAAGGAAACCCCATAGAGAGTGTATCTGTAACATCCTGTTTCCCCTATTTTGCAAATATAACTATATTGGCTAGGGAACTATGGAAAAATCAAAAGTGTGAATGTTTGATTTTATGGACCTTTGTATAAAAGGTCGATGAATGTAAATTCTGTTATTTTAATAGAAAATGGGTACGTGTTGCATGAGTGTTGAACAGGGGATGTGCTGAGAGAGACCACAAATGATAATGAAAGGTGGTGGAGGGGACCAGGAATGGTTGTGTTAATCTCCGTCGAACCAGTACCATGATGGATTTAATTGCTCAAGATCATAACAACCTTCTGAACTAGGAATAAATTACAGTTAGGCTGGTAGGTGGGAATACCTCCTCAAGAGTTAATGAGGGGATCAGGAAAACTACCCATTTGTAAGGCTTCCATACCTGACCACGGACTGGGAATTCGAGCCACACACAATCTTGCTGACGAAGGCAAGAAAGGAAGCATGGTGAGA
>ML779427.1:627582-638916 GCA_009831015.1 Picea engelmannii
GTCTGAGGAAGAAAAATATTGAATCAGAGTGAGTTCTGATCACAAAAAATAGAGACTGAGCTGGGAGAAGGAGAGTAACCTTCGTCCCTATCTATTTCAGTATTGGGAGAAGGAGAGTAACCTTCATCCCTAACTTCTGTTGAGCTGGAAGAAAGAGATTAAATCTCAAAGCATCGTGGTTTATGCTCAGGGGTGGCCAGTGATAAATCCATTGGGAGTGACTGAGCCTATGGTTGGGTGGAAACAATCACCCCTTTCAACAGTCGCATCACTCTTTATGGTTTTGATAAGTGTTTTTCTTGCCTTGTGCTTTGAATTGGAAATAATGGATGCATGTGAGTATTTATATGTATATCAATGGTTTTTCTATTAAATGATTAACTTATGAGTATGCGTTCATTCCCTTGAGAACCCATACTTCTGCTTGTTTTTCCATATGCATCAGTTTAATCATTAAAAGGCTCTTTCCCCAAGGAATTACACCACCGTTCCAGAGTCAGAGCAAGCCTCTTGGAATTGATATTGTTTTGCTAACCTCATGCATTTACCTTTTACTGATTCAGAGCTTGAATCTCTATGAGTTAGGGAGGATCTCCCTTTGTAATAGAAGTCTAAGAGACTTTGAACTCGCGTTTAAGTAATTAACCAAAAACCTTACTAATATTGGGGATTATTGCCCAAGAGTCATCTAAAGGTCCATGTGACCTGATTCTAAGAGTCATGCGCTAAAAGGATTTAGCTCATGAAGGTTTCAGAACCTTTGGAGATCGAAGCTCTGAGATGTCAAATTGCATGATAATCAAGTTACCGAAACCACCGATGACTTAAGGAACTGACAACGAAGATGAAGGCAATCCGCTTAATGGGAGGAGAGGCCATCCCGGTCATCAGATCGACTCAAACATCCACTGGGGTTAATGAAACAAACATTAGTTGCTCGATTTAATCGATGGTTGGGAATCATTGCAGAGTGCGAAGGTGAAATTAGCGGACATACTAGTTCACAGACCGCAATCAACCCATGTCATTGATCGTGTTGGGAATGGAAGATCAATGACTAGGATTTGACTAGATTTGGGTGAGTACTTTCTAGATTGCGGATGTTGAACTCTCTAATAAGGAGAACGCATGTTGAGGGCCCCGCAATTACTATGAACCATCGATCGATGAACAAATCGGTATTGGTCGGATCATGACCGCCAGACCTTGAACAGTTGTGAGATGGATGGTTGTGAGCCCTTTGGAAATCCACGGAGTAACATAGTCCTTCGGTACCGTCGGTCTAAGAGACTCAAAAATATCAGAAGAGATAATGTTTCCAAGATTGAAGGCGAGACCCAATATAGTTGGGCTCATAGGAGGAACGAAGGATGAGGCCTTCAAACATCTATAAAACTCTTCCAAGTCAGAAGAATTCAAAATCTCAGGAGGAAGAGTGACAACAGTCGTCAGATCGGTTGTGGGGAGAAGCCTGGACCATTAGATCAACGTCCAGGGAAGAAGAGGAGAGGCAATGAGAAGGAACATATCCTATTCGATGAATCTGAATGCAAAGGGATGATATTCATCTGATCTAAGGTAAAGTACACAGGTTTTTAACCTGGGTTTGATACCAATTTGCAACACACCCATGGTGGGGCATAATAAAACAAAGATTTTTTTTTTTACTTATGCCCCATCATGGGTGTGTTACAAATTGGTATCAGACCATGGTTACAACACTTAGCCTGCTTGGGCTCATGGAAGAGTCACTCAAAAAACATAATTAGAATAATTTTAAGAGTGACGCCCTATCTTGCCTCCTTCTTAAAGAGTCTAGCTAAAGATTTTATTAAGGAAAAGAATGAAAATTTATACTGTGTGTGTGCATGTAAGAAATTTGAACCATGTATTGTTCATAAAATAATAAACTGTTAACTAACAATAAGTGTTTTTTTCATCACTCGAGAAGTCAGTAAATCACGGGAAAACTTCAAGACTAAAGGATGGTGATGTTTGATGAAGTGGGGGAGGGATCCCACAATAGAGACAAAGAATCTGACTAAAGGAGGGCAATGGAAACCCCTCCAGATCTGGTTGAAATTGTAAAAAGCCTCAGGGTTGAATTACAGAGTTGCAAGGTTCACAATGAGAGATTGATAAAGGAGAAAGAAAAACAAACAAAAATTATCGCAATCTTGCTACAGAGCTTATCTGACATACAAAGGTAGTTGCAGCATGAACCCGCAACCAGTCCTGTAGATCGATGACATAAGAAGAGAAGTCAAATTCCACCTGAGATCCGAAAACATGACTCCATAAGTGACCACACTATGAGAAGTACCTCAAAGAAGGCCCAACCTGGAGGCAAGGGACACTCATCGATAGAGTCCTTTGGAAAGGAAGCTGGCAACTCTGAAGGATCTTATAGTAGTAGAGTTAGCTCACATTCTCAAAGGAAAGGAAAGAAGCAGAAGCATTCCAAAAATCACAATCGTAAAGAGTTCAAGAAAGACAAATCACCCTCTTTCGATGGAGATATTAAGAAGGGAGAAGAGGCGGAAGCTTGGCTTCTTAGTTTAAATAAGTACTTCAGATTCCATGACTACTATGAAAACTTGAAGGCTCGAATAGCCATCTTCAACCTAAATGTAAAGGCTTCCATTTCTTGGGAATACCTTAGGAATGTGAAAGGATAACATGAGAAAGACTTGTCATGAAAACAGTTCGAGAGATACTTCAGGAAGCAATATATGTCAGAGAAGTACCTGGATGGGAAGACTAAGGAGTTAAATGAACTCAGGTTGGGGAATCTCACCATAGATGAATATGTCAATAAATTACTTGAGATACTGAGGTATGCACCCTACATAAAAGATGTAAAGGTAAAAATGCAACGATTCATTAGTGGGTTACCTCAGACCTACCAAGACAGGATTGAGTTTGACAAACCAAATACCTTAGAAGAAACCATCCGGGAGGCGAGGTATTTTTATGAATAGTTTGAGAATAAGACAAGACCTCACGAGGATGGGAAGAAAAGGAGTAGTTCAGGATTAAAGAAGAAGGGGTTTAAATCCTCAAGATTTAAGAGCTATGGAAAGGGTTCTAGGATGAGCCTTCCTATCAGAAGTGTGCATCAGAAAAATTTCCCCTCTCAAGGTGGGAATAAAACTTTTAAGACAGTCCCATAAAAGATCGATAACCTAAAGAAAGAACCCTTAAAATGCTGGGATTGTGGGGAAGATCATCGGTTGAGGGACTATCCACATAGACAACAAAACAATAAGAAAATATACAATATCCAAGAAGCTACCACCATCAATGACGTGGCTAGGAGAATGCCACAAATATATGCAACCTTGGACAATAATCAAGCCCACCAGCAAGCTTCAGTAGTGGAACTAGAAGGTATGATCGCCAACCATCTAATTTCTATTTTAATTGACCCTGGTTTTAATTTGAGTTATGTGGCCCCTCAAACTGTTGAAAAGTGTAGACTGCAACTAGTTAGACATGTTAATCTGTGGTTGGTACGACTAGCCACTAGGACCAAAATAAAGGTGGCAAAGGTCATACCAGCCTGTCAATTCATTATGGGTGGATTTCCCACCCAAGCGACCCTTAACATACTTCCCATGGGATCTTATGACTTATTGATTGGTATGGAATAGTTGGCTACTTATAAAACTAAGTTGGATTGTTATCATAAGACTTTAGAATGTGTAAATGAAGAAGGGAGAAAGACGACCCTCCAAGGGTTACAAAATCCTATATCAGTGAGACAAATATCAACCCTTTAAATGAAAAAGTATTGCAGAAAGGGGTGTTCGTTATATGCAATATAGGTGTTGGAATCTGTTGAGGATGACAAACTAAACCTAGAGGACCACCCCATATTAAGAGAATACAAGGGCGTGTTCCTAGAAGAGATACCCAGTCTACCTCCAAGAAGGGATATTGACTTCTCGATAGAACTTACACCAGGAATGGTGCCAGCATCTAGAACGCCATATAGGATGAGTACGCCAGAGCTGGTTGAGCTCAAGCTATAGCTAAAGGAGATAATGGAAAAAGGATACATCCAACCCAATGTATCTCCATGGGGAGCTTCCATCTTGTTTGTGAAAAATAATGATGGCACACTTTGACTGTGCATAGATTATAGACAACTCAATAAGACAACCATAAAGAATAAGTACCCCTTACCAAGAATTGATGACTTGTTCGACCAATTAGGAGGTGCTTCCATCTTCTTAAAGATCGAATTAAGGTCTGGATACCATCAAGTCCATATTAAGGATGAAGACATCCATAAAACAGCCTTCAGGACAAGGTATGATCACTATGAGTTTGTGGTGGTGCCATTTGGGTTAACCAATGCCCCCACCACTTTTATGTGCTTTATGAATAATGTACTCAACAATTTTTTCGACAAATTTGTATTGGTTTTCATTGATGATATCCTAATATAGTCCAAGAATAGAGAAGAGCACGAATATCATAGACTTGTACTTCAAGTACTAAGAGAGCATTGGATCTACGCTAAGTTTAGCAAGTGTGACTTCTTTCAGAAGCAAATCCATTGCTTAGGCCATGCTATTTCTAAGGAAGGGGTGGCAGTGGACCTTGACAAGATCAAATCTATTATGGAATGGCCTACCCCAATGGATGTATCTGATATCAGATCCTTCATGGGCTTAGCAGGATATTATAGAAGGTTCATAAAATGGTTTTCAAAGATTGGTTGTCCAATCACTGCCCTTTAGAAAAAGGGGGTTAGATTCACTTGGACATAAAAATGTGAAGAAATATTTCAGGAACTGAAATACCTCCTAACCCGTGCACCCGTGCTAAATATTACAGACCTGAATAATGATTTCCTCGTGTGTATAAATTACTGCAAGGAAGGACCCAGAGGAAATCTTATGCAAGAGGGACGTGTAATTTTCTACGCGTCTAGGAAATTAAATGAGCATGAGATCGATTATGTGACCCATGACCTAGAGTTGGATTCCATAGTACATGCTTTAAAAATGTGGAGGCACTACCTCCTGGGTAGAATATTTTTTCTTATGACAAACCATTGTGGGTTGAGGCACCTATTTGATCAACCAAAAATCAATGCCAAGAAATCTAGGTGGATGGATCTCCTTAGTGAGTTTTATTTTGAAATCAAACACATCAAAGGAAAGGAAAATAGGGTGGTTGATGCCCTTAGCAGAAGTATAAAAATGATTCATCTGGCAGTGGTAGGAACCTGTGAAACAGACGTCGAGGAAAGAGTCAGGAATGCGCAAGAAACATGCGCATTCTTCAAGACTGTGACCTCATACCTAAGGCAGAAGCCTACAAGACTAAATCATGAAGGCTACCAGATGCTCGAGGAAGGCCTGTTGACTTATAGAAACAGATTGTATATTCCAAAATGTGACGACTTGAAGAGGTTCATAATGGATGAACTACACAAGAGACCATATACTGGTCAGCCAGGATATCATAAAATGATCATGACCACTAGGAAACAATTATATTGGCCTGGATTGAAGAAAGAAATAGCTAACTATCTAGATAAGTTCCTAGAATGCCAACAAGTTAAGGCAGAACACCGGCATCCAACAGGATTGTTACAGCCCTTACCAATACCAGAATGGAAATGGGAGACCATCTCCATGGATTTCATCACAAGATTACCAAAGTCGACCAAGAAAAATGATGTTATTATGGTCATGGTGGATAAAATGAGTAATTCTTCTCATTTCGTCCCTGTCAAGTCAACTTGCAAGGAAATAGATATTGCCAACATCTTCATGAAGGATGTATTAAGACGACATGGCATGCCCAAGGAAATTATATCTGACAGAGACACCAAATTTACTTCAAGCTTTTGGAAATCCCTAATGGTTGGTTTTGAGACTAAATTGCTATTCAGCACAACCTATCACCCCCAAACTGATGGAAAGACAGAAAGAGTGAACCAAATAGTAGAATACATGCTAAGGATGCATGTAATGCATCAACCTAAGAAGTGGGACGACTACCTACCATTGGTATAGTTTTCCTACAATAACTGTTATTGGGAATCCTTGAAGATGAGCCCTTTTGAAGCTCTCTATGGTAGACAATGCAAGATTCCAATCAATTGGAGTAATCCAATAGACAGAATTACAATCGGACCCGACATGCTAAAATAAATGGAATATCAAATGATTCAAATAAAGAAAAAATTGAAGATTGCTTAGGATAGACAAAAAAGTTACGCCGACAGAAAGAGAACTCCCAGAGAGTTCAAAGTAGGAGACCATGTCTATCTCAGAGTTAGACCTAGAAAAATTTCCCTGAGAATGGGAGCCTTTGCCAAGTTGGCACCTCGGTATTGTGGCCCCTTTGAAGTCTTAGATAGAGTGGGACCTGTAGCCTATAGGCTATCACTTCCTCCCACAGTAAAGGAACACAATGTTTTCCATGTTTCATTATTGAAGAAATATGTACATGATGCTAATCATATAATTAACTAGTCTATGATCTAGGTGGAGCCAGAGGGAGAATTCCTACCAAAACCCTAATACATATTAGATAGGAAGGAAACCTCACTTAGGAACTGAACCATTGCACAAGTCAAGGTGCAGTGGAAACACTTTGGCCTAGATGAGGCTACGTGGGAAATGGAGGATTCCATGAGACAAGCATATCCGATTTTGTTTACTCCTATTCATACATATCATGTTGACAAATAGAACATCGAGGATGATGTTCCTTTAAGGGGGAGGGAATTGTAACACCCTGTTTCCCCCAGTTTGTAAATATAACTATATTGGCCAGGGAACTATGGAAAACTCAAAAGTGTGAATGTTTGATTTGATGGACCTTTGTATAAAACGTCGATGAATGCAAATTTTTTTATTTTAATAGAAAATGGATATGTGTTGCATGACTGTTGAACATGTGATGTGCTGAGAGAGACCATGAATGTTAATGAAAGGTGGTGGAGGGGACCAGGAATGGTTTCTTTAACCTCCACTAAACCAGTACCATGCTGGATATAATTGCTCAAGATCAGAATGACCCTCTGACCCAGGAATGAATTACAGTCAGGATGGTAGGTGGGAAGACCTCCTCAAGAGTTAAAGAGGGGATGGGGCAGACCACCCATCCGTAAGGCTTCCATACCTGACCATGTACTGGGAATTCGAGCCACACGCAATCTTGTTGAGGAAGGCAATAAAGGAAACGTGGTGGGAAAAGGGGGGGGGGCTGCGAAGAGTGAAAAGATGAGAGCGGAGGTTCTCAGGTCTGAGGAAGAAAAATACTGAATCAGAGTGAGTTTTGATCACAGAAAATAGAGATTGAGCTGGGAGAAGGAGAGTAACCTTTGTCCCTATCTATTTATGTATTGGGAGAAGGAGAGTAACCTTCGTCCCTAAATTTTGTTGATTTGGAAGAAAGACATTGAATCTCAAAGCATTGTGGTTTGTGCTTGGGGGTGGCCAGTGATAAATCCATTGGGAGTGACTAAGCGTATGGTTGGGTGGAAATGAGCACCCCTTTCAGCAGTCGCATCACACTTAATGGTTCTGATAAGTGTTTTTCTTGTCTTGTGCTTTGAATTGGAAATAGTGGATGCATGTGAGTATTTATATGTATATCAATGGTTTATGTATTAAATTATTAAGTTATGAGTATGCATTCGTTTCCTTGAGAACCCATACTTCTTCTTATTTTTCCATATGAACCAGTTTAATGAATTAGAGTCACTTTCCCCAGGGAATTACACCACCATTCTAGAGTCGAAGTAAGCCTCTTGGCATTGTTACCATTTTGCTAACCTCACACGTTTACCTTGTCCTGATTCAGAGCTTAAAGCTCTAGGATTTATGGAGTAGCTCCCTTCGGATCAGAATTCTGAGAGACTTTGAACTCACGCCTAAGTAATTAACCAAAAACCTGACTAAGAGTGGGGATTATAGCCCAAGAGTCATATAAAGGTCCATGTGACCCGGGTCTAGGAGTCCTGCGCTAAAAGGAATTATCTCATGAAGGTTTCAAAACCTTTGGAGTTTGAAGCTCTGAGATGTCAAATTGCACGATGGTCAAGTTACCCGAACCACTGATGACTTAAGGAACTGACAGCGGAGATGAAGGCAATTCGCTTAACAGGAGGAGAAGCCATCCCGATATTTAGATCGACTCAAACATCCACTGGGGTTAACGAAACAAATACCAGCCGCTCGATTTAATCGATGGTTGGGAATAATTGCAAAGTGTGAAGTTGAAATTAGCGGACATGCTAGTTCATGGCTCGCAATCAACCCACGTCATTGATCTCGTCGGGAATGGAAGATCAATGAATAATATTTGACTAGATTTGGGCAAGTACTTTCCATATTTCGGAGGTTGAACTCTCTGATAAAGAGAACGCATGTTGAGGGCCCTGCAATTACTATGAACCGTCGATTGGCAGACACCTCAGTATTAGTCAGATCATGACCTCCATACCTTGAACAATTGTGAGATGGATGGTTGTGAGCCCTTTGTAAATCTGTGGAGTAGCGGAGTCCTTCGGTACTGTCGATCTAAGAGACTCAAAAATATCTGAAGAGATAATGTTTCCAAGAGCGAAGGCGATACCCAATATAGTTGGGCTTGCAAGAGGAACGAAGGTTGAGGCCTTCGAACATCTACGAAACTCTTCCAAGTTGGAAGAAGTCAAAATCTCAGGAGGAAGAGCAAGATCAACCGTCGGATTGGTTGTGGGGAGAAGCTTGGACCATTAGATCAACGTCCAGGGAAGCAGAGGAGAGGCGATGAGAAGAAACAGATCCTAACCAAAAAATCTAAGTGGAAAGGGACAATAGTCATCCGATCTAAGGTAAAGTACATGAGTTTTAACCTGGGAGTGCACAGGAGGGTTGAATTGTCAAAGTCTCGAAGTCCCAAAGTGATTTGGGACCGTTCATCACCAAGAGGGACAGGTGGCGTAAGATCCACACCTCCTGAGCGAGATCTTGTGGTCAAGGAGAGAGCGGAATCGCCGAAGACCTGAAGGAGGTCCTGGACATTGATTTCCAGGAGGGGTACATGTCAATAGATCAGAGATTTTGGGGAAATCTATGATCTATTGACATGTACCCCTTCTAGCAATCAATGTAAAGCTGAAGAGATTCTGGACCGTCAGATCCAGAAGGGAACGTAGCGATAGACCGTGAACTTCGGGTGGGAGCACTCCGGAAGAACAGGGAGGAGAAGAGTTTGAAACAGTCGAAGCAACCGAGAGTCGTTGATCTGTGGGAGGACACACGTCATCATATCATGAAATTTGGGTAAAACGTTCCCAGAGAAACAAAGTGTGAGGAAAACTGAGATTTGAGATCTCCGAAAGCTGAAGTAGATCCTGTCCATTGGCTGATAGGAAAACACGTGTCAATAGATCGAAGATTTTGGGGAAAATCACTTCGAAGGTTTCCAAGTGAGGAGTGAGTCAAACTCCCGAAGTCCCGAAGACCGAAGAGCCAGAAAGCCGAAGTCCCAAAGCCGGTTAGAGAAGTTGATTGAGGAGGACGTGTGGCAGACGATCTGTCATTTTGGAGGAATCACTTCGGGATAAACGAAGGTTTGAGAATGAAATTTCCCAAAGCCCAAAGGGTGAAATCAATCACCGCCGTCGATTGAAAGGGATAGGTGTTAGCAAATCTTCCACTTCAGAAGATTGCCATGTGGAGATAAGTGAGGGTTGAGAATCGAAAACTCCCGAAGGCCGATCTCACAGAGAAGATCGTGGCCATAGACTGAAAGGAGACAAGTGGCAACAGATCTGAAGGTCCGAAGGTTCGGACTTCGAAAGATTTATGAGAAGCAAAAAGTTGAGAGTGGAAACTCTCAAAACCCAAAGTCCGAAGTAAATCTAGACCGTTAGATCCATAGGGACACATGGCAATGGATCACAAGTTTTGGATAAACGCATTTTGGTTTCAGTTAAGAATTGATAAATATGAAGTCTGAAGACCTGAAGGGATCACAGCCATCGATCTATGGAAGACACACATTAGTGGATTATCAACTTCTGACAGAATCCATTTGGGAGAAATGAGAGTTGAGGTTTGAGATTCTGAAGCCCGAATCCCGTAATGATCATATTCATCGGTCTAAGAAGATATGCGGTAGGAGGTTTGTCATTGTGGGAGAAGGCGAGGTTTGAGATTTCAAAGCTCCAAAAACCGAATCAGGAATCAATTCATGTTCGTTGATTTGTAAGGGTCGGATCTAATATGCAGGTTCGAAAGGGACATATCTGTTATTGGATAAATCCGTAAGTGCAGACACAAACCGATCTCCCTAGATCCACCTGGATCTAGAACAAAGCAATACAGAACATGACGCTTTCCTTAAGTTTTAGATATTGAATTTACTAGTAGGAAGGAACAAGTAACATACCTTAGTATCGCTGCCTAGGGTCTTTGTTCCTCCTGCGTCGCTCTGCTGCTCTTGTGCGATCAAGACCAAGACAACACAAACCAACCAAAGTGATAGCAATAGCATAAACTCAATAAAAACCTATGTATGTGATCAAGGAATCATACCATAAAACACAACAAGCTTTATAGGAAAGAATCATATTACTGTATCATATTAAATGTGAAAGAGAGATTACAACCATGGCCTTGATGTCGTAAGGTCCCTTCCAACTGTCCTTCATTCCCCACACACTTTGACTCCAAGAATTATGAGAGCATAGATCTGATGATATTCACAATCTATCTTGACAAATCAAATCTCAAAGCCACTCCAATCAAGCTAATAATTCCAATCCAACCAAAGCTAACAAGCTCAAGAACCAACAAAAGCTCAAGAACCAACAAAGCTAACCCAAGCTAACTTTCTACATGAGAACTCCTCTCCTTTTATAAGTTGAAGAGGATAAGGTGAGGATATTATTATGATCCCACTAAATCATGAAAGCGAGTAAGATCCAAACCATTCAGATGCCACCTCACCATAGAAGTTTCTCCTTCTAGAAGATTCGATAAAACGCTCATTTTTCCCTCGTGCAGGCATTCTCGCACCCTAGCTATAGAGAAACCTGCAAATACCTCGCACCCTATCTATAGTGCAACCTATGAGAATGGGTCATTCTCGCACCCTGCCTATATAGCAACCTGCAAACTTCCTTTTTTATAAAGTTTTTACATAGGAAAATGCAACTTCTTTTCTCAGAAAAAGTTCTTCTCCCTTCTCTCTTTAGGAACTCAGGCCACTGACCCCTCTGAAGGAAACATATAGGTTTACATCATTAACGATCATAGGGATGACGAAAATAATGTGTAACAGAGAGCCCCCCAAAGTATGAAGTTAGAACAG
>ML779427.1:670663-689564 GCA_009831015.1 Picea engelmannii
ACGAAATTTCAGTGATAACAGTCTCGATGGATGAGCCAGGATTGCTTGAACAAGAAGGAGAAATCACATAACAATAAATCGATGTTTCAACAGCCGATTACCAAGTAAGTACCGAACCTTCCTCTGATTCCTCACTTTTGACCAGTACTTCACCACACAATGAGCAACAACCAAAGGTTGAGCCATCGAGACATACATAATACGTTTAGGAACCCAGTCTTGAACAAATATACATTGTCGGGATCCTAGGAAGAACTCTTACATGGGGAGAGCAAGAAACCCCCGAACCTGTGGATGAGGTCATCGATATACAAGCCATATCCTACAACCAACATAGGAAAGCCAACATGAAGAGAACCACTCAAAAAATGAGGCTTATTTTGGACAGTTCCATCCTCATCACCAGAGAGGAGAAATTGATCAGCAAAGAGCATGCCAAGATATCTAAGCTTATCGATGCAGGGATGGACATCACAGATGCCACCTTAGATAGAGAAATGAAAGTTGAATAGGAGTTGGCCACTGTGCTAAATGAGTTGAAGCATCTGCGCCATTTGGCGAAATACTATGAGGACTCCACATAGGCCACGATATTCTTGATAAGCAAATTCTAAGATGCCTACAACAAATTCACCAAGAATATACCCTTATGGCGCTAGTGATGTGAAAATACATGGAAATATGGTATGAGAAGGCCCACTAAGTGGTGGAAAGAATTGATTACATCAGCAAGGTTCAAAAGGGCCGAGACACCAAAGAGAACAACATTCGGGTGCTAAGGACAACAAAATCGATTGTATAAGGAATTATGTTGAATACTGGGTGAAGATGGCCCAAGAACCTCAGCAGGAGATTCAAGAGAAATGGGTTGATTGCGAAAGAATCTATACCAAGATCAATATGACGATGAGAGACATCGGTCTCCCATAATTCATCTCACTCGAGGGCTTTGTTGACTTGCATGACATAGTCAAACAACATGAAGAACAAGACTCATCGTGGACTCCAGAGATAGAAAAGGTGGAAAACATGGCTCCAGGTCAAGTACATCAGTTCATGGAGAACCCCATCAAGGCTCAATAAGTATTACAACAGTTAAGTGGTAAATTAGTCAAGTATCGGGCACGAGTAGTGGAGATAAAGGAGATCCTTTCGGCTCCGATGGATCAACACAGATTCTCATATGCCAACACATGCGAGGAACTCTTCGTCAAATGGTCTGATTATGAGAAGAGACATCCACTTAAGTGAAACCATTTGACGACTCTTAGAAGACAGAGAGATGAAAGAGCCATGTGGCGATGTTTTGTTTTACTTAGATTTCACTTTTGATAGTTATTTTTAGATAATAATTTGTTATTAATACGAGGGTCGACCTTTTAGAAAGGGTCGATGGTTTTTGCAAAGACCCTCATTTTTGGAATTGTAAAGAACTATTTTGGAACTACCTTAATTGAGAAGTATTTTTTAGGATCAGAGACAAGTTTTTGTTATTCATCAAAGACATGTGTGATTGGATCATAAGGAGGAATTACTTCTGACTTTATCTCATGAATGGATGTTGTAATGAGTAACATTTTCTGAATTTATTGATAAGTTAGTTGATTCAATATTTTTATAGGTATTATCTTTAATGATGGAAAGAAAATCATGGTGTTAATGTGTGATTAGTGATTAGAGCTAAGGAAACTAATTTTCTTGCCATCATTTTATTGAGTGTATTTTTTCTTTCAATAATTGTATCTCAGTCAATAATTGAAATACCATCAAGTTGATGTATTAGTACTAGGCTTGTCGTAGGTGTGAAAATCTTTGTTTGCATGCTTGAGAACGAGGGTTATCCTGAGCTTAGCCTTCCTCAGTAGTTAAGTTTTCCCCCTTTTTTTTACCCAACTGGTTTATACCAGCACCTATCTTTTATCAGACCCATTTATAAGAGAAAATACAAAAAAGAGAACGTTCAAAATGAAGGAGGAGATTTCATGAGAAGATAGCCTATAAATCATTACGTAAATCCCATTGATTAATTGGCCGGATTGCAATATATGGAGAACCATTCCACTATTAAATTCTACATCTTCTAATTGGGCCTCGATGGCAGGTTTGATTCCTGTTGTTGAGTTAAATGGATTTAGGACCCCTCAACAAAATTGGCGCTAGAAGGAGGGCCAAAGAATGAATGGCTGACAATATTTATGATATAATATTTCACACAACCTATAGATTCAAAACAACCCACATGCATCACTAGTCATTCTCAAGACAACCCACATACACTGAGTAATCTGAAATGAGTAACTCACCTGAGCAACAGGAAGAACAATTATTCCCTGAAATACCTTACGCTCTTTCCCACGAGGATTTGAACTAGCTCAAAAGAATCACAAGAGCTTACGCCGAACAAATTGGAGCACTACCCTTAGCTTCATTACTTCCTTGTAGAAAACAAGTAAGAAAACCAGTGGTCAACACCCCCGACTAGGTTTTCATCCACATAGTAGAATACCTGATACATTTCTCCCTCATCGAGATTGAACATCCCCTCAACCTGATCCCTGAAACACCAGTTGGTAACTGCTCTGAGCCCGAAAATTTTTTTGACGAGGAAGGGTTTAACTTGAAATGCTCAATTTTAGAGTCGGACGACATACTGGAAGATAACAATGATCATAATGAAGAAAGGGGAAACCCACCTCAGAATAATCAACCGTGGTTGGCCAAAGATTATTTGGCCATCTCCGGATGAGTACATAACCTTCCCCAACATCCAAAAAAGTTACTCCCTAAATTTGACCCTGAAACCTCAGGATTTCCTGAAGACCATATCAAAAAATTCATACTATCTATTAGATTGATGAATGTCCAACATGAAGATGTAGTATACATGATTTCCCACTTGCTCAGGGCATTCTGCCAAAATAAATTCAATTATATAAAATGAGTGAAATGTAGGAGAGGGTATGCAGATAATGCCTTCGGGCTATGGACACTTGCTGGTAGTGGAGCAAGGTCTGTGACGTCGGGGTGACTTTGTCGAGGCTATGGACGCTCGCTAGTAGCGGAGCAACACTGTAGTAAGTGAATGATGATAACTAAAAGGCTTGGTTCCAGTGAATTCTTTACTCAACTCTTGTAAAAATAGGGAATGGGTCATGGTTACAGGAAACAGAGGTGGAATAAAGGTTGAAACCCCATAGGCAGGCCTATATTCACCAACCAGGGAATTTCAAACGCAAGGATAGAAGAGGCTCTAATAATAAAACAGTTAAGTTCTTAATGAGATTCTGCATCAACTAAGCCCAGGGAAGGAACAAATATTCTTCTTTCTAGCGGTGAGTCTCCATTTGTTGAGCACTCAACACACCCTAAAAAATCCTTATCAAAATTTATCACTTTTTGGGTACCACTTGTTTTTTGCATTGTCTAACTTGACTTTATTTTGGGAAATGTGTTATCCTTGTTTGTTTTCATGACTCCTATCACCTATTCAGGTTTGTTTGACCTTATGAAACCTTGTGTCTAAAAGACCTTAACACCTGAATTAAGAATCGATAGCTAAACACTACACCTAACACGCTCAAGTTCGAAATCAGAAAGAATTCAAGTAAAGGAACTAAACAAAAAAAACATTCATCGAGTGTCGATCCTCATTGACATCAAGAGGAGGCAATTTTGGTTTGCGTAAGTTATTCACATAAAGGTTCTATAGATATTTGATCCCCTTCAACATCGATAATACGAAGAAGATAGACGTTAACAAAGGATGTAAAAAAATCATCGATAGCCGATGCCTGACGCAGTTTATCGGGATTGGGGAAAATCCAAAAGGATCACAACAAAAATTTCGACTAGGATAAAGTTATTTTTGATTGTTGATCCCCGATGCGTTTTCGGCATCGGGACTTTTACGAGGGAGTTGATCTGAGAGAACTTGGGTAGGTTTATCGTTGATCGTCGATACTTCACACTTTTCGGCATCGACAAGTTAGGATTTGGTTTAGAATGAATGGCTTAAAGAAATTTCTGAATCTAATTAACATGAGCGAATTAAGTCACTGGTCTCGAATACCACATGTATTTACTAGGTAAGAGGGTTGTACGGTCTATTTCTATCCCAAGTCATTTTTGGGTTCCCTAGGTCCTAGTCACACCTCTGAGTCAAATTTTCCACGTCAACACTATACAATAAGAATGATCAGTGTTGGAGCTTTTGCAGGAGGATATCAAAAAAAATGTTCACAACACAATCCCAACCCCCGATCCACCAACTGAAAGAGTGGAACAATGGGACATTTGCAGCATTAGATACGATCAGATTTTGGACATTTAAGAAACTAGTTAATGCATGCTCCTGCATTAATTGCTACCCGATGCACCGATTAGACAACAACATTTTGAAATCAATGATAGACCACATTACCACCTACGCCTCCACAGTCAACCCACGATGAATTTAAGTTTAAACTTCTTTGAAGATATGGCGGAATATTTGTTGAAATTTCACTCATAACCCGAATTAAATGGTTCATGTGACACGGTAAGATCATCCTTGTTTAAATCTCTAGAACCGTTGTGAACAAATTCATTCTGCACGTAAGTGAATTCTAGAGCATATGAAGGAGAAGAGAGAGCAACTCGATACTGTACTGACCCTTTTGATTATCAAAAGTAGGTTTAACAAGCTTAAGAGGTATATATCCAAGTCTGTCAATTCGTTGGTTATAATTTATATATGTTCATCTGATTTCTTTCATAGTCTCTAAACTCTACTCTAGTTGTAGGAAGAATGCCACCAAGAAATCCAACCACCAGATTCTCGCCGAGAGAACCAAAGATGAAAGAACTAGAGATAGGTGAAGTTTCTTCTCCGAGGACCACACAGCTATTGGAGTATGCTCCTAGGGCAGAGCCTATCATCAAAACCTCGAAAAAGAAAGATTTTTCCCAGCCTCCGGCCTTTGGTTATACTGAAGAAAGCACTAGGTCCAAAATAATGCTCCCACAATGGGGGGATCTCTTTAACAGGATCAGTCGAGAAGAATACCTAGAATGTATCCTACACATTGATCCAAAGGTATGGATGCTCGATGAACCGGTGTTCTCGAACATCCGACGGTCATATTTACACATGGTAGCAAGTAGAACAAAAGGTTTTCTCCTACATAAAGGTTCTGAAATGGCTCATCGACCACACGGACGAGAATAAATTCTTGGTCAACGATGAGAATGGTGGATGCATCGAATTTTTCCTCCCAACAAAAGTCCAGAAGTACTATAAGCTTAGGGACCCAGAGGAGCAGCTCAACACAAACTTCATGGTAAAGATTTATGAGTTCCATGAAACCATTCGAGTAATGGCCTTATGGTGGAAGGAGGACAAGAAATTCACTAACTGGATCAATGGAGGGTATGGAATGATTAATCTGAGGGAGCCATACATGTATTTGATGGTTTTCATCTACAGGTTATATGGAGAAAAGTCATGCTCCAAGTTGTCGGAAGCATGGATGACTTTGGCATACACAATTGTAATCATCGGGAGCAACTTCAACTGGGGAGTGATAATCTCCAAGCAATTAAGCATCTGTGTACAACAGGATTAGACACCGAAGGAAGGAGAGGCACGAAATTTCTACATGGCCTTGTACCTTCTCAATGTCATGTGTGCAAGGAACGTCTTCGTCGACATGAATCTGATCTGGCATGTTGCAGAGCTCCCATTCCACGTCTACTTCAGCGTGTTATGGGAGAACATGTACAAGAAATCTTACACACTCATCTATGTTGAATTCATCGCCCACATTTATTTTATTATTTTTAAGAAGGAATTCCCAAGGCTATTGGAGGCATCTAAGAAAATGATAGCAAAGGCAGGCCATTGGTACTTGGACAAGCGCTCAACCTACATCAGGGTGTTCAGGGCCTTTGGAGCACCACATCTCCTACTATCTCATGTCCCAGAGTGACTCGTCGTGGGAGAAATATGTTATCAGACCATCCTACAGGGCTATAACACCACATTGGTCAAAGACAAGAAATGAGATTTCATAACCTACGGTTTCCATGTAGGGTTCTATTTGGTAAAGGATACTTCTCAAGACAAACAAGAAGGGTTGAGCCAACTTGAATTCAGGTTCCTGACAAGATGATTCCACAAGCACGACCCTAAATGCCTGGTCCTCCAACATGCTTCACAAGTATCATCTTATTGGTTGTATTTTCAAGATAAGTTTGAGGATGAAGTCCTTACAAAGAATGCCAAGTTTTGGGATGAGGTGGTGTAGAGGATGGCCAACCCAAACATGACCAGGTTCAAGGCCATGAGCGTGGATGAATAGGTGGAAACAATAGAGCAGTCGGCTCAAGAGGCCCTCAGATCTAGGGAAGAAATCAGAGAAGTAGAGACAACAAAGGCGTAGGGAAGGGTATTGTTCTTGACACCAAAGGCAGGGACAAGGGGATTTCTCTTGATGGTAGATGCATAGAGAGTCATTGATCAGTTGCAGAACATCTTGAATCTCATAGAGATGATGAGGGTTCCTGCCGATAACCTAATCAAAATTCAGAGAGGACCAAGTGACCTAGAGTCGATACAGATTGAACAAACCATCGGGTTAGATATCCTTGAAGCTTCAACACCACAAGTCAGATCACCAAGGGAAGTTTTGGCTCAACCCGAGATAGAAAAGACATCAGAGAGAACAAGTTCACCAAATTCCCTGTTCAATCTAATAACCACCTATGATGATGAAGAGATTTCAGAGGTGTATGTGGTCACTCTAGTGAAAATCACATAGGAAACAAAACCTGAGAAGGAATCCACCCTGGGTCTCGATGCTTCAATTCAGAGCCACCTGTAGAACGAGCATGTGGTGGAAAGTGCCTTGGATGATGAGCTACTTGACATATAGGGAATCCCAATGGAATACTTGATGGATGATCCAGGATCGATCAAACAAGAAGGAGAAATCACACAACAAGAAATTGACATTTTAACAACCGATTACCAAGTAAGTATCGAACCTTCCCCCAATTCCTTAGTTTTGACCAGTACTTTACCAACCAATGAGAAACAACCAGAGGCCAAGCCATCGGGACATACAAAAGAGGTTCAGGAACCCAGTCTTGAATAGATATACACCATTGGGACATGCAAAAGAGGTTCAGGAACCTAGTCTTGAAAAGATATACACCATCAGGACCCTGGGAAACACTCTTACTTTGGGAGAGAAACAAATCCCTAAACTTGTGGATGAGGTCACTGATATACAAGCCATCACCTATGACCGAAAGAGGAAATATATCATGAAGAGAACCAATAAGAAAATGAGGCTTACTTTGGATAGTTCCATCCTCATCACCATAGAGGATAAATTGATCATCACGGAGCATGCCAAGACGTCTGATCTTATCGGTGCATGGATGGCCATCAAAGATGCCACCCTGGATAGAGAAGTGAAAGATGAAGAGGATTTGGTCGCTGCGCTAAAGGAGTTGGATCATCGACGCCATATGGATAAATACTATCAGGACTCCACACAGGCCACAATATTCTTGAGAAGAGAATTCCAGGATGCCTACAACAAATTCACGAGTGAGAGGAACATTTTCACTACAGGGATAGATGACTCCCAAGAATATACCCTTATGGTGCTAGCAACGTGAAAAGACATGGAAACCATTTGATGACTCTTAGAAGACAGAGAGATGAAAGCGCCATGTGGCAATGTTTTGTTTTACTTAGCTTGCACTTTTGATAGTTATTTTTAGATAATAATTTGTTATTAATAAGAGGGTCGACCTTTTAGAAAGGGTCGATGGTTTTTGCAAAGACCCTCATTTTTGGAATTGTAAAGAACTATTTCAGAACTACCTTAATTGGGAATTCTTGTTTAGGACCGGAGACAAGTTTTTGTTTTTCATCAAAGGTGTGTGTGATTGGATCGTAAGGAGGAATCAATTTTTACTTTATCTCATGAATGGATGTTGTAATGAGTAAGATTTTTTGAATCTATTGATAAGTTAGATGATTTTATATTTTTGTAGTTCTTATCTCTAATTATGGAAAGAAAATCATGGTGTTAATGTGTGATTAGTGATTAGAGCTAATGAAACTGTTTTTCCTTCCATCATTTTATTGCATGTATGTTTTCTTTCAATAATTGTATCTCAGTCAATAATTGAAATACCAACAAGTTGATGTATTAGTACTAGGCTTGTCGTAGGTGTGAAAATATTTGTCTGCATGCTTGAGCACGAGGGTTATCCTAAGCTCAACCTTCCTCAGTAGTTAATTTTCCCCCCTTTTCTTTTACCTAGGTGGTTTATACCAGCACCTATCTTTTATCAGACCCATTTATAAGAGAAAATACAAAAAAGAGAACGTTCAAACTGAAGGAGGAGTTTTTGCGAGAAGATATCTTGTAAATCACTGTGTAAATCCCATCGATTAATTGGCTAGATTGCAAGATATGGAGAACCATTCCACTATTAAATGCTACAGAGTCTAATTGGGCCTCGGTGGTGGTTTTGGTTCCTGTTGTTGAGTTAAAGGGATTTAGGACCCCTCGACACCTCCCTAGAAATGGAGCCCCTTGTTTTTTAAGCTTAAGGAAAATCCTCATAAGTCTTCCTCTCTATCTCAAGATTCTTTTAATAAACCATGTTTCGCTTGGAAAAATGAATCAATACTTCGTTTTAAAATCCAAATTTGAAATTGATGGAGTTAATTCAAACTCCTCTAAACAATTCAGAGTAGTTACTTCAAACTCCTCCGAACAGTTCATAGGAGTTACCTCAAACTCCTCCAAGAAGTTCGGAGGAGTTCATGTCTTCTTCTCCAATACGCAATGTTATCACGAGAGTTATTTTCAAATCCTTCGAACAGTTCAGAGGAGTTACTCTCTCATCTTCCAAACTGATCAAAGAAAATTCTCTTCATCCCTTCAATCAAATCGACCCCAACCACCACATTTAATGCCATAAATGATCGTTTGGCTATATAAATGGAATGGGGTTAGGTTTAGTATTATCCTTCCATTTGCAATTGGATGGGGAAACCTGAGGTTAAGTGCACCAAGATGAACTCCATTCAAAGCTCTCACCTATCCATACTCACCACATGGAGGTAGGGTCTAGGTAAGGGAAACTCACCTCTCTTCTATTATAAGATTAGGGTTAGGTCTTTGTTATTGTTAGCTTTTTCCTTATTCATTACTCCCTTTTCCTTAGATCGATAATACTCTTCCCTTCTCTTCTTCACTTCACTCTTGGACACACCTCCTTTACCAACCTTATGTTTTTCCTAGAGCCACTTCGTTTCCACAAAATGAATGATCGATTGACCCCTTTTCCTTCACTGCGATGAAATTTCTCTACACCCTTGCACTTAATCCTTGCAATCCATGAAGCTTACCTCAAGCATGAAGACCATGATCCAGAGGGTTCTAGGGTTTCTTCACACTCCTATAAGGTAGTCATGGTTTTTCCATGGATCATTTTCCATTTTTCGCGAAAACCCTAACTCTGAAACCAAAGACTTTCAAGGTAAATCCCCAATCACATCGAAGAAGATATTAATAATTTCTTTGATGCATTCAGAAAATTTAAAACCTTTTTCTTTGCATATGTTAGAACCTATGGAAAAAAATCATTTGACCATATTTAAGGAGTTACTGTCAACTCCTCTAATATCATCAAAGGAGTTACTTTTAAGTTCCCTGAACTACTTGATATTGTGACAGTTCCCTTCAATGACATATTAGACCAGTTGGAAACAACTCTTCCGATCTCATCGGAGGAGTTGTTATTAATGCTTCTTATCTATATCAGAATTTTTTTTTTCTTGATCTTTGATTTCTCCTTTTAAGATGGTGCCAAGCATTTCACCCTAAAATCTCATCAAAGAATTTGAGAATTGTCTACCATTAACCTGACACCTACAAAAGGAAGCTTGATATGTATTGATAGTTTCAGTAACTCTTATAATTTCCCGATCATTTAGTTGTATTCAAATAACATGATCTAAACTTATCCTTTTTGCAAGCTCAAACATGTCACCCTAGAAGAAGAAGGCGATGAAAGAAACAGGGGATGAGCCATCTAGAAGATCCCAACAAATAATAGAGGAAAAAATTATCAGGACCATATATGATGATACATCATTACTTCTAGAGAAGGATAGAGAGACCTTAAAATGAGGAGAATTTTATTATATGTTCAAGAAGTCAAACTTCTCTATGGAGGTGGAAGATCTAGATGAACGCTTGGCATTTAGAAACATCAAAAAGTCATGAATTTTCATGGTGGAAGCACATCCAGTGGTCTTCCGTTGCACAGACGTCATTTTGTGGATTTTGAAGAACATAGAAATAAATAGTTGATATGTATGTATTGAAAGAAAATATCCTATAGCTTCATTCAGGCCCGATGACTTGGTTAAATGTTATCATATTGAAGCTGGGAACAAAATAATGAATTATCAACTCCTCAGCGAGTTCAAACTTACACCAAAAGGTTTATTGCCAAGATGGTACAAGTCGGATAAGAAGTTCAAGTATAGGCCCAAGATTCGGTACCCCACAACCAATTTAAGGATACCCTACCAGTATATGGTGGCCATGTTGACATTGTGTAGGTTGTACAGGGATCCAKATGCAACTCATTTCCCCTATCATACATGCCCATGATTTATTTATGTGCAGATRTGGGGTTTTGATTCAAATGGGAAGACATATTATCTAAAAACATCAAAGTTTCCATCTCTRYAGTCATGCAGTAAAAACCAAGGATCTTTCCTAATTTCCATATGTCCKCATATCTCCTAGACATAATGTGTACTTCCCATAGGTACCCAAACATGGGGTGGAGTTGGTTTCCCATCGATGTCACTATCCACATCTACTKCAAATTCCTTTGGGAGAAMAAATACCGAACATGATACCAAATAATATATGAACACTTCCTTTCCCCCTTATATTAATTTAACTTTTGCACCTCCCCATCTTGTATGACAGAAAAATCCATAGTGGTAATAAGAAGGATTGGGGACTAGTATTTTATGGAKAAGGATACCTATATAAAAATATATTGTGTGATGAAACCACCCCACTTACTCCCTCGGTTCATTATTGACAAACTTGTTCTTCAAGATGTRGCATATAAAACTATCATACATGGGGTTGGAGGAATTCTATAGATGTCAAAGAAAGCAATTTGGCATCCACTACCTCTATACATTGACAACTATTTCTTTGAGAACACTAAACAAGCTCAAACAGAAGTGGACATATTACTTTCCTACCACTTTGGAGAGGAAAGGTTCAGGAGCCATGACCCTAACAATATCGTCAAAGAGCACTTAAATAGCATGAGGCTCTCGTATGAATACACCAATGAATTCTGGGAAGAAGAGGAGGTACATCAAAACTCCAGAACTTATGATGAATTCATTTTTAACAGGTGTGGCCAACCAAAAGGAAAGATAACTAATAAAGAAGCAACAAGAGAAGTGGCTAGAAAAAAGGTAGAACAAGATGAAGCTGACATATCTTATCCCATCTCTATCTCAACTCATTCAGGTTCCACTAAAGAGGAAGAAGAAGCTCCAATAGATAAAAGGAGAAGAGAAAAAGAGAATGCATTGAAAAAGAAGAATGCCGATAAAAAAAAACAAAAAATCGAAGTCTATAAAGCAAATTCTAGGGAAGAATATGAAGCACAAGCTAAAGCAGAGGCCGAAGAAAACGTTTTTGTAGAAAAAGAAAAGGAGTTGGCAGAAGTAGCAAGAGTAGAAGCGGAATTACTGGAGAAGGAAACAAAAGAAGCAACAGATAAATATGTTGAAGAAGAAAGATAGAAGAAGAGTGTTGAGAACAGAGACGATGACACACACTCGATGGAATTGGATATCCTAGGAACGTCCACCACATGCACAGGAGCAGAGACAACAAGCAGTGGTTTCATCCTAGGGCCCTGAGATCCTTTTCGAACAACAAAAATTTTGGATCTAAGAAGTTTCACATACGATAGTAAAACTGGTAGAATTGTGCAGGAAATATTTAAGAGAGTGCCACTGACAGAAGAATCCCCTATCTCAATGGCTACTCAAGTTCTTGTCACATGAGATGTTAAGGAAGACCCTGTGGCAATAGCTAAAGATAGGTATACATATATGGATGAAACCATAGACAATATACAAAGGCTATGTTAACAGAACCAAGAGAAAGAGTTGAGGATGAGGGAGCTAGAAGAAAGAATTCAACAAGTAAATATCGATGAAATAAGTCTCATCAATTTTAAAGTTAGTGTGGAAAGAGTTAGGAATGATTTGTAAGGTACCATCATTGACATATATTCCAATCTACACCTCTTCCAAAATGTGGCTGCAATAGTCATTCACCAAAACAACTAGATGCAAGTGAAGTTGACACAATACAACATTTAACATATAAGGTTTGTGCATAATTACAGTCTTGGGAGAAAACATGGTGTTACATTCCCCTCCCCCTTAATAAAACATTGTCGTCGGTGTTACAAATAATGGGTATGCCACTTTCATTTCATATTCCAATTCCCATGTAGCTTCATCTGCTCCAAAATGATTCCATTGCACCTTGACCTACGTGATGGCTCAGTTTCAGAGCATCGTTTCTTTCCTCTCTATGATGCATTTGGTTTCTGGCTGGAATTATCCTTCTCGTTCCACCTATATTACAGTCCAAACAATAATGTGATTAGAATCATGCACATATTTCTTTAACAAAGACACATGGAATACATTATGTGCTCTAATAGTAGGTGGTAAAGCAAGTATGTATGTTACTAGTCCTATTCTTTCTAGGATTTCAAAGGGTCCATAGTATCGGGGAGCCAACTTAGTGCACATTCCCATTTTTAGGGAACTTCTCTTGGGTTTCACCTAGAGATACACATGGTCTCCTATATTGAACTCTCTAGGGGTTCTCTTTCTATCAACATATATGTTCTATCTTTCTTGGGAACTTTTCAGATTCTTCCTTATCTGAACCATGGCTTGCTTCATTTATTTTAGTAATTCATGTTCAATTGTTACTTTATCCACTAGACTATCCCAAATAATTGGAACTATGCACTTCCTGCCACACAGAGATTCAAACGGGCTCATATTCAATGATTCTTGATAACCATTGTTGTATGCAAACTCTACCAAAGGTAGATATTCTTCCCACTTCTTGGGTATATGCATAACATGCATTGGTAACATATCCTCTATCAATTTGTTCACCCTTTCTATTTGACCATCAGTTTGGGGATGGTAGGACATACTAAATGCCAACTACATCTCTAAACCTGCAAACAAGATTCGCCAAAAAGTTGAGGTGAATTTGGTATGTCTGTATGAAATTACGATTTTGGGAAAACCATGAAACTTGAATATTTATTTCACAAAAACATTGGAAACATATATGGTTTTAAAGGTAGACTTTATGGGAATAAAATGAGCTTCCTTGCTCAGCTTATCCATCACAACTATGATTGCATCATGTTGTTTGACTATATTTGGAAAATCCATGATGAAATCCATGGAAATCACTTCCCATTTCCACTCTAGTATTTGTATGGGTTGCAACAATATCGTAGCGTGTCAATTCCTGACCTTCACCTATTGGAACTATAAACACTTCGATATATATGGAGAAATTTCTTGCTTCATATTAGGCCAATAATACAATTTCCTAACTATTGTCACCATTTTTTGATAACCATGATTACCACCATAAGGCCTCCTATGGAACTCATCCATAATCAATTTCCCCAGGTCTGCTGAATCAGGCATGTATAGCCTCTTGTTGAATGTTGGAATCACCTCCACTTGTTGTTGCTAGGTGTATTTCCTTAACACTTTAGCTCAGTGCGTCAACTACTTTGTTCTATTTTCCTTTTATGTGCTTGATTTTGAAGTCAAATTCACTGATCAATTCCATCCACCTATCATGTCTAGCATTCAACCTTGTATGATAGAATAAATAATTCAGACCACAATGATCAGTCATGACGACAAATATCCTCCTGAGAAGGTAATGTCTCCACATCTTCAATACATGTACAATTGTGACAAGATCTAATTCATCGGTAGCATACATATACTCATGTTCATTCAAATTTTTTGATTCATAAAAAAATACTTGTCCTTATTGCATGAGGATTCTGCCAAGTCCCTCCTTGCAAGAAATTGTGCAAACCAATAAGTCTTTTTCTGGTCCAGAATCCTTAAAACAGGGGCGTTGGTCAAGAATTGTTGTAATTGTCAAAAATTATCTTCACATTCTGGTGACCACATAAATCTCTTTCCCTTCCTCTGTAGTGACGTAATAGGGTTCCCAATATTAGAGAATCCCTTGATAAACCTTTTATAATATCTATCCAATCCCATGAAGGATCTCACTTTCGTCACATTTCTAGGAGTTATTCAATCCATGATTTCTTTGATCTTCGTAGGGTCTACTGCGAATCCTTCGACTGTGATTACGTGGCCTAGGTACTAGATTTCCCTTTTAAATAAATTTCACTTGTTGAATTTGGCATATAGATGGTGCTCTATTAACACGTGTAACACCATTTTGAGATGTTCTTCATGCTCCTCTTGATTCTTGAAATACACCAAAATTTCATCCACAAACACTAATATGAACTTGTCTAAGTACTTGCTGAGCACACTATTCATTAAACACATGAACATAGCTTGTGCATTTGTAAGTCCAAACAAACCACAACAAACTCATAGTGTCCATACCTTGTCCTAAAGGTTGTCTTGTGGATGTCTTCAACCTTAATCCTAACTTCATAATATATTGATCTCAAATCTATTTTTTAGAAGACTGTATCCCCTCTGAGTTGATCAAATAGATCATCTATTCTTGGCAAAGGGTACTTGTTCTTGATGGTCATATTTTTCTACTATCGATGATCGATGCATAACCTTAAGGTTCCATCTTTCTTATTTACAAACATGGATGGTGGTCCCCATGGGGATACACTCAATCTGATATAACCTTTATCCATCATTTCTTTCAATTACATATTCAGTTCCATCAACTCTGGTGCACTCATCCTATAAGGAAATATTGATGTTGGAACTACTCTCAACACAAGATCAATTGAAAAGTCAAGGTTTCTTTTTGGAGGTAATCCAAGAACCTCCTTAGGAAACACATCCCTAAATTCCCATAACACATGATGGTCTTCAACCTTCAACTCACCTCTTTCTATTGAATTTAGTACTTGTATAGAATACAGAGGATACCCTCTTCTGCTATATTTTTTGAGTTGTAACATTGATATTTGTCTCACAGAGACTGGCTTTTGAATGCCTTGCAACAATCGTGTACTGCCTTCCTCATCTTCACATTCTAGAGTTTTCTCATAGCAATTCAATTTTTTCTTATGGGAAACTAACCAATCCATTCCCAATAATAATTCATAAGAGCCAAGGGGTATAACATTAAGATATGCGTGGGACTAACACACCTCAATCTGAATTGGAAAATCTTCAATGACATCCACCACTTTCCTCTTTGTTCTAGTGGCTAACTAGACTAACTACACTTTGATGTGTTTATTTCTGTTGGATTACTGAGAGGGGGGTTGAATCAATAATAGAACAATAATATATTTTAACCACAAAATTCAAGTGTTATATCAATGTAGCGTTATCATCCAATAGTTGCAGAGTAAATAAACAATGAACAAATGAACAATGATACACATACATTGTACACCAATGTTCTTACATGGAAACCCAAAGTGGGAGAAAACCACAGAATAATTTTTCTTATATGTATTTAAGAATTACATTCATTGGAAGCACCAAATTCCTTTTTTTTCCAATTGCAACTGGAAGGAGGCTCCAACCCCCTAGTTTCTCGGGCTACAACCTGAAGGAATCTCCAACTCCCTAATTCTCTGGCTACAACCAGAAGGTAGCTACAACCCCACAGTTTCTTAGGATACAACCTGAGGGAAGGTCCAACTCCCCAATTCTCTGGCTACAATCAGAAGGAGGCTACAACCCCCTATGTTCTCCAGCTACAACCTGAAGGTGTCTACAACCACTTGTTTTTTCCCCATCCAACCGCCCTAACGTAGAAGTAAAATGATGGAACCACAGTTACACTATCACTATGATATATATTGTTGTAAACTTGTAATCAACCTGTAACAACATATACTAATAACCTGTGAAAACATGTACCATACATCAACCTGTACCATAAACAAATGCATCAACCATGCACCAAACCTGTACAAATAACCTGTCACAATAACCACTCCAAACAACCTATAATCAACCTGTACCATAAAAAAGTGCATCAACTATGCACCAACCTATACCTCAACCTGTACCATCAATGATTTGCATCAACCATGCACCACATATGTACCAATCATGCATCAAATATGCATAAACTATGACTCATCAATATGTGCCAACATCATCAACTATACACCTCATGTATGTGCCAACTCATCAACTACTTGTCTCAGCCATGTACCCAACATGTACCTCAACCAAACACCCTCATCAATTTCATCATCCAAATATGATTTGTAACTTTGTAATAGACCTAGTGTAACTTTGTAATTTAAGAACAAGAGACTATCATTTTGATGAAAATTTACTTTAGTCTCACATGACTAATTTTGGATTAGTCAACAACCCTAACTTGAAATAATCATAACTATGTACCTGTAATGAATAAAGATCTAAAAATAGTGCACAATTTTCTTCAGTGTCTTTAATGCAATTCCTCCAGGATTCACTACTTGGAACCCCTCAGAAAAGGAGTTATAGAAAAAATGGCATAACGTGTTGAATTATGGCTTATTCTAGAGAGCAAACTTGTAGAGTGTGCCCAGCACATAATATTTATTGTATGGATCTAAAAGTGGTACAAAGAATACTACAGAATGTAATATAACCAATACATTTGGTCTTACTGAATTTGGATCTGTTATGAATAATTTATGACGTTTTTACCCTAAACACATGTTTTAGACTAGTTTCAGGACTAGCCACAAACCCTATTTTCCATGGAGTGTAACTCCAAAACTACAACGACCCACAAGATGAAATTTTTATCAAAGATACTTGGATATGTTTCCTCAACTACCTCCTAATTTCATTGTCTGAATCATTCTAGAAAAAACGTTATTGCAAAAATGGTGAGATGGTTTGTAAATAACATACCTTAGAAAGCATCATCAAAAGAATTTATCCTCCCTTGAATTTTGGCCTTCTTTACTTCACCTTCCCTCTAAAATTAGGCTTATATATCCTTTGGTTACCCCATTCACTTGTATATATTCAATATGCTCAAGTGTGATTAAAATGAGAGAGTCTAGCCTCTTATTTATACTTTCATTTAGCTTCCTCATGGGGTTACCTTTTAACCATCTTAACCCACTTTCCTTATTCTAGGGTTAACCCACTTCTAACCACTTGTCCACTTAGTAATTTCTCCATTAACTTTATTATTTAAATAATTTACTTTGTATCCACTTTGGCTTATAGTACACTCATCACTTCACTTTATTATTTACCTTCTAAAATCTCTTAAACCACTTTGCTTATTTTAGGGCTAACCCATTTCTAGCCACTTGTCCACTTAGTAATTTATCCATTAACTTTATTATTTAAATAATTTATTTTGTATCCACTTTGAGTTATAGTACATTTATCAATTCACTTTATTATTTAAATAATTTCTTCTTTGCATCCACTTTGACTACTTTGACCTTTTGGGGCTTCTAGATGACTCATGAGGGTTGTCCAACTTCACATGGCCATAACTCTCTAACCATGAGGATTTATGTGAAATTCTACATACCACCAGAAATGCCATGACATGTAATATCCATCCAGAATAGTCTTACCTTCAAATATATTAAAGCTCATACCATTATACATCAAACAAACTTGGGTCCATTACCCAACCCTTTATGCTACCAGAATTCTCTACTGAACTTTCTTGATCAAGGGTTGGCATCAATGACAACCAACCCAAATAATCAAAAATATCTCCCTTTAGCATTGATGAAAACACTCTAATGCAATACTGAAGTCATATCACTTATACTCTCCCTGTGACCATCGCTCCCCCTTGAACCATGCCTCTGTGCTCTTTCTCCAAGCATTTACCTTTGCATCTGATAAATCTATCCCCCTTTGTCATCAATGTAAAAGGTATATTTCCACCCGGGGTTGCTTCCCCTAACTGAACTGTCCTTCGGGATGATCCCCCTGACTGAACTCTTCCAGAAACTGATCTCCCAACCTGAATTGTCCTCTTTATGGTGCTTCCTCATGTAAATCTAAGACATATAAGATAAGCATTCAAAAGAATTCATTTTGGAGTATAAATTACTTCGAGTCTTTGGCGAAAATGCTCAAATGCTTCCCTTGGAAGCGGTTTTATAAAGATGTATGTCAGGGATGATTTTAAGGATGGAAATTTATATTAAAATGTAGAAACATGGACTAATCTTACTTGTCCCTAATATACAAAATATAAAATGTTTGGTGATATTTTTGTAAAAATATTCAAATTTATAATGATTTTGTATAGTTTATACAATTTTTTGGCGATTTTAAAGGTAAAATCTATGGAATTTGGGTGAATCATTTTTAGAAAAAATGGAAATTAGCGAATCTTTTTTTGGGAAAAACCATGGAAAAATAGCCCTTTTGCGAAATTTAGCCCCTAACTTATTTTGCATCATCTTTGACTTATAGTACACTCATCACTTCACTTTATTATTTAAATAATTTCTTCTTTGCAAACACTTTGACTACTTTGACCTTTTGGGGCTTCTAGATGACTTATGAGGGTTCTCCAACTTCACATGGCCATAACTCTCTAAC
>ML779427.1:693833-711865 GCA_009831015.1 Picea engelmannii
CCTTCTTATAGTCTATGTGCACCTTGTGCATCCCTTATGCGCAATGCTTCTACATGCTCTTCATGTCGAGTGCTCTACCTGATCATCATTGCACCTCTTCAGCTTCTCTGGCTATTAAACCCATGTGTCCATCATCACTGGGTGTTATGCTGAGATTCCTTCGCCTCTCCAATAGTCGAGACTCTTTGTCTTCTCTGTCATAGTCGAGCTCATCCTCTCTGTTGTAGTTACAGGCTTCAATGCTCTTCCATATATCAATCGCCTCTTGAACAGTCTTCATTCCACTGGAAAATGCCTTGAGACTCTTCATATTCTATGGCAATCACCCTAAAGTCTCTTCCAGTCCTCTGGCAGAAACAATCAATTGTTTCTAGCAGTTACATTGTGAACCTCCAAAAACCACATCAGCAACTGAATCACCACTGATCGATTAATTGTGAAGAGAAACAATATCCCTTTGATCATATTCCTGATTAACCTGCACCGTTGGATTATAAATGATGGGTCTCATGCTTATTTTTCCATTTCGCAATTCACCATTTCGGCATTTTGGCATTCCTATGGTGAAGAGTTATCTTGACACTCCATGTCGCGATCTCTAAAATGGAGTTTAGTTGTTATCACCTTTCGCAATTTCGCATTTCAGCACTTCAGGACTCCTGTGATGAAGAGTCTCGACTCTTGACTCCTCCAACTCCCAATCCGAAACTCCACTTGATGTGCTTGTTTCGAGATTTTTGGCATTTCTCATTTCGGCACTTCGGGACTCCTGAGATGAAGAGTCTCGACTCTTGACTCCTCCAACTCCCAGTATCCAAAACTTTGGTTGATGTGCTTATTTCAGGATTTTCGACATTTTGCATTTTGGCACTTCGGGACTCCTGTGATGAAGAGTCTTGACTCTTGACTCCTCCAACTCCCAGTATCCGAAACTTCGGTTGATGTGCCTATTTTGAGATTTTGGCATTTCTCATTTTGGCACTTCGGGACTCCTGTGATGAAGAGTATTGACTCTTGACTCCTCCAACAACTAGTATTTGAAACTCCGGTTGATGTGCCTGTTTCGGGATTTCGGCATTTTGCATTTCATCACTTCGGGGATCCTGTGATGAAGAGTCGCAACTCTTGACTCCTCCAACTCTCGGTATCTGAAACTCCGAAATGGAGTCTTTGTTTCTGATACCCGAAATGGAATTTAGCTTTTGATCTTGTCATGTAATCATCATTCGACTGTTGGTCATGTTCTTTTCCATCAACGACAAACACGCATACTCTGCACTTTGCATGCACCTCTACACTATCTCTTCTGGTCTTCACGAGCTTTCTATGTTGTGTCTTCCCAAAATACTTCTGGTGCTCGCCTGACACATTATACATGTACTCAAGCCATCATCATTGATGTACTTTCCATCAATGACAAGCATACGTTTCCTGTAAAACATGCCAACAAAGATTCCATGTAGTTTTTCTATGCTTATTGAGTCTAGATCTTCTCTTTCTTCTAGTGTTGATATCTTAGGATCAAATCTCATAGGAAGAGATCTTATTGCCTTTTGAAAAATTACAAATTCTTTAATTTCTTCTCCCAATCATATGATTGCATTTACTATTTCATCGACTCATAAGAAGTAAGCTACAATATTGTCATATTCCTTCATCTTTAGTTGTTCAAATTGACCTCTTTAACTTTGAAGCTTTGTTGCTTTGACTTTTGAATATCCTTCCTAAATATTTTGAAGTTTCTCCCAAATCTCTTTAGCGGATTTACAATGCATAACTTTGGTGTATACTGATTCACCAAGACCCTTCAAAAGTACATTTGTGGATTTGGAATTATTTTGACCGAGTTTTATTTCTCTTCCACTTGTTGGTGGAACTGTTGCTTCTTTGTATCCATCTACTATAGATTGCCAAATTTAAAATTCTTATGCCTGTATATATGTTTTCATCCTTCTTCTCCAGAATGCATACTTTTGTCCATGAAACTGTGGTATTCCATGTTTATACATGTCGTTGATCTCCATGATCTACCTTTTAGTGGTTAAATTGATTCTTGAAGGAACCGGCTCTAATACCAATTGTTGGATTACTGAGAGGGGGGGTGAATTAGTAATCGAGCAATAATATTTTTTAAACACAAAATGTGAGTGTTATATCAATGTATCATTATCATCCAATATATGCAGAGTAAATAAACAATGAACAAATGAGAAATTATACACCTACACAGTACACCAGTTTTTTTACGTGGAAATCCAAAGCGCGAGAAAACAATGAAATGATTTTTCTTATATGTCTTTAAGAATTACATTCATTGAAACCAACAACTTCATTTGATTTATAGTTGCAACTAGGAGGAGGCTCCAACCCCCTATTTTCTTAGGCTACAACCTGAAGGAAGCTCCAACTCCCAAACTCTCTGTCTAAAACCAGAAGGAGGCTACAACCCCCTAGTTTCTCAGGATACAACCTGAGAGAAGCTCCAAATCCCCAATTCTATGGCTACAACCAGAAGGAGGATACAACCCCCTATGTTCTCTAACTACAACCGGAAGGTGGCCACAACCACCTGTCCTTTCCTCGTCCAACCGCTGGGACGTAGAAGTAGAATGATGGAACCACTGTCACACTATCGTTGTGAGATATATTGATGTAAACCTATACCAATCAACTTGTAACAACCTGTACCAATTACCTTTGTCAACATGTACCATACATCAACCTGTACCATAAAAAAATGCATCAACCATGCATCAAAACTTTAAAAATAACCTATCACAATAACCTAGCCAAACAACCTATAATCAACCTGTACCATAAACAAGTGCATCAACCATGCACCAACCTGTACCTCAACATGTACCATCAACGAGTGCGTCAACCATGCACAAAATATGTACCAATCATGCATCAAATACACATAAACTATGACTCATCAAGATGTACCAACATCATCAAATATACACCTCATGTATGTGCCAACTCATCGACTACTTGTCTCAACCATGTACCCAACATGTACCTTAACCAAAATCCCTCATCAATTTCATCATCCAAATCTGATTTGTAACTCTATATTAGAACTGTTGTATATGATCACATACTTGCAAACCTTCCTTAAATTTAACAACAAGATACTAGCATTTTCATCAAACTTTACTTTAGTCTCACATGACTAATTTTGGATTAGTCAACAACCCTAAGTTGAAATAATAATAAATATGTACCTGTAATGAATAAATATCCGAAAATAGTACACAATGTTATTTAGTATCTTTTATGCAATTCCTCTAGGTTTCACTACTTTTAACCTCTCAGAAAAGGAGTTATATAAAAAATGGCATACCTTGTTGAATTTTGGCTTATTCTAGAGAGAAAACTTGTAGAGCGTGCCCTGCACATAATATTTTTTTTATGGATCTAAAAATGGTACACAGAATACGAAAAACTATACTCTAACAAATACATTTGGTCTTACTGAATTTGTATATGTTATGAAGAAGTTATGACGTTTATACCCAAAACACTTGTTTTAGACTAGTTTTAGGACTATCCACAAACCCTATTTCATGGACCGTAACTCCAAAAATAAAACGACCCACAAGCTAAAAAATTTATCACCGCTACTTGGATATGTTTACACAATGGCATCCCAATTTCATGGTCTAAAGCATTCTAGAAACCAATTTATTTCAAAAATGGTGAGATGACCTGTAAATAACATACCTTAGAAAGCATCATCAAAAGAATTTATCCTCCCTTGAATTTCGGCCTTCTTTACTTCACCTTCCCTCTGAAATTTGACTTAGATATCCTTTAGTTACCTTATTCACTTGTAGATATTTAATATTCTCTAGTGTTATTAAAATGAGAGAGCCTTGCCTCTTATTTATACTTTCATGTAGCTTCCTCAAGGGGTTACCTTTTAACCATCTTAACCCACTTTCCTTATTTTATGGTTAACCCACTTCTAACCACTTGTCCACTTAGTAATTTCTCCATTAACTTTATTATTTAAATAATTCCTTTTGTATTCACTTTGACTTATAATACACTCATCACTTCACTTTATTATTTACCTTCTAAAATCTCTTAAACCACTTTCCTTATTTTAGGGCTAACTCACTTCTAACCACTTGTCCACTTAGTAATTTCTCCATTAAATTTATTATTTAAATAATTTATTTTGTATCCACCTTGAATTATAGTACACTCATCACTTCACTTTATTATTTRAATATTTTCTTATTTGCAACCACTTTGACTACTTTGACCTTTTGGGGCTTCTATATGACTCATGAGGCTTCTCCAACTTCACATGGCCATAAATCTCTAACCGTGAGGASTTATGTGACGTTCCACATACGACTAGAATGGAATGAGATTTACTATACATCTATAATATTCTTACCTTAAAATATATTAAAMCTCATACCATTGTACATCAAACAAACTTGGGTTCATTACTCAAACCTTTGTGCTACCGAAATTCGCTACCGGACATTCTTCAAGGGTTGAAATCAATGAMAACCAACCCAAATAATAAACACCTTCTTTGTAATGAACATTCTTCAACTAATTAATGTGAAACATAACTAATATTAGATCCTAGGTCAATTAAAATAAAAATTGGTTTTCCAGTATGTTGGGTATGTGTTATATTCTTTACACAACTAGTCTTAGTGTCTGCTACGTTGTGTTGGGCATGTAGGTGGGTTTGATGGGGGTCGATAGCCCCATTGCACGGGGTTTCAAGGGAAACACCCCCGATATATTTTTTAACCTCGAGAAACATGTTTCATTTTGGCCTCGTTTTTTGTGTCCATTGTTGGGAGGTTTTTCGACACATGGTTTTTGTCGATGGTTTTCTATTTCCGATTAAGGAATTAGGGTTGGTGACTAATCCATCTCATTGGGTTAGGGTTTTGGATGTCACTGGATCCTATATGTATATTGTATTGTAAACAATGTATCACTATGAATGACTATAGAATATGTTGTTTTTCCTGGTTTGGGTTTCCAAGGAAAAATATTTGTGTAATGTGTGTATTTTCCTTTGTATCTTTTCTATTATTTTATTGAAAATTTGTTTGCAGTAAAATATTGTGCAAGGTTAAAATCCACGTTTGGTATCAGATCTTTTTTGCATCAGGGGGACACCTTTCTGGTCAAGGGATTGGCTCGGGACTGTTTTCACAGGGGCATACCCAGGGTTCAACGCTACAACAACGCACCAACAAAACCCTAACTACCCACCCTTTTGGAAACACCTCCGAAGAAGATGAAGTCTCATCTGAGGTAGACGCAGGGGTGGTTGCAGGACTCCAATGTCTGCAACCTTTGTTGGGACATAGATCTGTGACTGTAACACCTTAACAAGGCACTTAGCAGTTATAGTTCACCAATATCCAGTCTTAGTTTACAACGTAGTTAAACCCTAATTACAGAGCATTGCAGTATTCAACCAAATCTACTATATTCAATCACTAAGCACATCCACATAGGACATATCTAGTATTCATCCATACTATTAAGCACATAACATTAAAATATCTATCTACCATTAATCTATATCGAAGAACTAAGCAAGGTAACATATAAACACTTCAATACATTGCACAAATTAGAGCAACACAACATGTATGTGGTTCACCCCCACCCTAGGGCTACGTCCACCAACTCTTCATCTTATTTATTAACGTCTTTAGTCAGTTACATGCATAGAGCCACAAAAACCCTACTCCGTAGAGAACAAGAGATCTTCACACCTCGCTAGATCCTCCTTCCCCGGGCTAGGTTACAGCACTAAGCCTCTTCTCAATCTCTTTCACTCACTTGCACTGAGCTTTGAAAGCCTCATACAATATGCACAAAATCAATCTCTACTTAGCACTTAGCACTTTCAATCACACAGATCGAACTTGTAGCTACCTACTTACTTCACCTAGCTACTTATTTATACATTACAAAATAGGCCTAAGCATGGGTAAACCAATGGGCCGACATTCCCATACCCGTTACATAAGCCCAAAATAAAAAAATCCATAAAAAGTGGTTCATATCAAGCGATCTCTGCTTCATCTTTCACTCCACCTTCGATAGCCTGTCGAAGTCCCAAAAATAGGTCAAACCAGAACAAGGATCCTCAAAACTTGGTCAAAAGCCAATAGGCCCCCAACAGTCATCGATGACTCATCCCAAGTCACGCTAATCTGGGTAGCTCAGTTTCAAAAGCCTCGATCTTGACTCGAGTTGCTTCAACTTTTTGTTCTACCATGGCCTCTTGTTCAGCAAAATCTTGTATGATTGCTTTGTTGACAGGTCCCTCTAGGCGTTGTTTAGCTGCAGTGACGACTTGCTCTAGTTCTTCTCCTCAGCCTTCGATCTCTGTGAACAGTTGGTAAGACTCATCCTATACAGGTTGGAGTATCTGAGTCACTTCCATGAATCTTCTCTGAATGGTGTGGAGTTGTTTTTGTGTGGAGTTGTTGTTGAGCAATGCACTGCTCTTGGGATCACTTCATCCTTTCAACAACTGACAGGGGCTTCAACTGTGCCTGTATTGTTTCTACTTGATACTTCACCTCTTGGAGTTGCGACTCCAGTGCCTTCAGTTTTGGATTCTCAGTGAGTTGTTCATAGTTCTGGGCACTGCGATCACTCAATTTCTTGCATTCCATGGCAAGGTCCTTTATTCTATTAATTGTGCCTTGAGCAGTGGCATCTCTTTGATCCCTTACATCTTGCAGAGTGTCGGGCACTGTGTGGAGCTCTAAGTCTACTGTTCTTTGTTGTAGCTTTTGGATAGCTTCTGCGAGCTGCTCTACTTGATGCATGACTCGATCTTCTGCCTGTGGTTTTAAACCTATCACAGAGCGAAGTTCTCTTTTGACTGCTTCTTTCACTTCGAGTTGCTCTGTGAGCAATTGTTCCTTTTCTTCTTGCATCTGTTCTTTCTCTTCTTCCAATTTTTCCTGGAGAGAAACCTCCTCCTGCTCTGCAACTCGGTGTTGTTCTATGAGTACTCCTTGCACTTTCTTCAAGGCCTAGGTGGCTTGTTCTATTTTTTCTTGTGCTCAATGAAGGTGAGCTTCGGTTGCATCTTCTAGTCGGTGGAGTTGGGCTGGCTCATATCCCAACTCTAGTTCTCCTAATGGTAGGGGCGGAGTGGACATTGCACGACTAGACTTAAGGGATTTTTGTACCCCTCAAAGTTTGACCTCAATTATGTCGTACATTTCCTCCTGATTGGCTTCTTGTTTCTCCACGATTTCTTGTGAGGCATCGTTTAGGGTTGCTATGATGAAGTCAAAATCATCAGTAGTGAGTACAATCTGCATCTTAGTCATGGTGGCTCTTTATTTCTTCTAGGAAGAATATTTTGGGGGAGAAACCTTCCTCTTATTCATGGGATGGGTCTCATATCTAGGTGGTGTTACTTCACCTTGTTTATTTTCAGCTTCTTTTCCATTTATCTCTTCTACTTTGTCATCACCCCCTTGGTCAGGTGATGCTGAAACAGTCTTGCCTAAGGCGTTGCTTAAGTCTTGGACCTCTTCGGTTTTCTTCCTTTTGTTGTGTTCGAGTGTATCATGTTTTTTGTGTGTGGTCTCTAGGCTATCAGGGTCAGACATCTCTGCAAGGTCTGTGGGAATAAGGAGGTATGTCAACCAGTCCTTAGTGATCTCCTCAAGGTCCTCTTCTGTGAGCTTGTAGTATGACTGAAGTTGCTCCTTATGTTCATATGCTCATGTTGTAATGTATATGAAGTGACAATATACATGGAACTTCATCAGGGGTCGGAACCTCTGTAGGGTGTTTGGAGTCATGTGAGGTTCAACTTCGATGGCTCTCTTCAGCTGGAGGTAATATGTATGAAAAAATGAATTTGACTGCCACTTCTTACTCATATCTCTCAAGTACCAAAGCGTGGTGAACTTCACAGTAAGCGGTTCAAATGGCTCGATGTTTGGGATGGTCACACCTTCCGACATTTCCCAAGCAACAAAAACATTGAGGATCAGGAGCCAGCTAAAGTGGAACTCATAACCATGATCCTGTGCTTCACGACAGTCTATTTCAAGTTGATTAACTAGGTACTTCTCCCAGTTCATCTGTATACCTTCCACGCACTTCCCCGTGAGGTCAACAACAAATCCTATGACCTGCGTGGGTTAGTTATTCCTTACTAGCTTTCCTACAATTAATTGGCATGCTAGGCACACTGCGCCATTCTGGATGGAAGCTACCTTGTATCCTTGCATCCCCTTCTCAACATTGTCGTATGTATCCTTGATATTTTATGCGAGTGTGTGATCTGTGGCCTTCCCTAGATAGAAGTCCTATGGATCAGGTCCTTGCATACTCAATCCTATGATCCTATGGATTAGCATCAAATCAACTGTGATACGATGGTCTAGCCATAAGTAGCCACCATGGTAACATCAAAGTAGTAGCTTGACACAGGCGTTAACTTCCTGGTGCCTTCTGAAGTGTGGGATTTTAATTACATTTAGTAGGGTGGACTTTGTGAGGTTCATCATCCATGGCTAAGGGATTATCTTCGAATTCTTCCCCTTCGTCCTGGTCAAGTATTTGTACAAGGAGAGCATGTTATGGTTCTTGCGATCTCGGAGGTTGAATTCGTTGAACTTCAACACTCTGATCTTTTCCTTCTATGCTCTTATTGTGAATATCCCCTTCGAGAGGTACGCAGTAACCATGGTCTACTCAAAATATCTTGGCACACTATCTTGACTCACCGTGTCAGCCAGAGGCGGGATGTAATCGGGCAATATGGTCAGGATCAACTTCACATTTTCTTGGTCATATTTGTGCTTGGTTCTCTTCTTTGTTGTTGTTTGAGATGGCTTGGATCCGCGAGCAGTCAATGGAGAGGCTTTCACTCCTCTCATAAATGACACTTGAATACTTGTAGACATTACTCTTTCATACATTACTCTTTCAGTCATGAGGTCAATGAGAACTTTTTCGACAATTTTCTCTACAGTGCTAAGCTCGTCCGACATGCACTCTTATGGTTGAATATCTCACATTTGAAGAGTAACTAATCAATGCAATGGGATGGATGGTGATAGCACAATGATCACTGTGTGAAATCAGCTAATCTACGGGCTCAGATAATCACGGCTGGCAAAAGTGTTCTCGATGCAATGCTCGACATAAGTAGATAACTCGGCAATGAATCTCTCCAATGGGTGAGATGCTTCCATTAACTCAGTTCTGTCCATTACAGTGCAGTCCCAATGGTCTGATGGTGAGCTGTCTGACCATAAATGCCTTTCTACCCATTTGGGGTGTTGGTCTAACAGTTATACAGTTCCCAATGGCTATATTGCTTCACTATGGTGAAGTGCCATGTGACATTGTTCTAATATCTCGACGAAGTTCCAATTTTGCAAATTTTCCCTCTATGAAGATCCCTCTGGACCCTTATGTAACTTTTTGATCTTAGTTCTCTTCTTAATTATTTTTCTAGCCTTCTTTCCAATGAGCTTCGTCTTGATGTTCCTTTTTCCATTCTAATTCTTGCCTTCTTTTGGCATAGTAACTTCACGTTGTTGAGATTCTTTCCTAATATTCAAGGGTAATACTTCTTCTTTATCCGGGGTATGTATTTCAATCTTCTGCGAGTCTTCTTGTGTTCTTGCAACTTTGACATCCAAGTCTCTCGTCCTAAGTAGCTTCAATCTGTTCTCCTACTCTTCAATAATCTATGCGATCCTCCTAGTCATGAAATCTTTCAACTCTTACTTATTCTTCTCTAAGACTTCTTCTTCCTTCCTTCTAGTCTGATCTCTTTCAATCCAAGATTTTCCTAATAACATAGCAAATGGGGCGTTTTTCTCAATAAATTTAACAACCTCAAAATCTTCCTTTGTCAAAGTTCCATGAGAACTCATAGATATTTGGGTAAGTCTTCCACATAGGGTTATCAGTTTTCCTCTGAATAATCATATTCCTCCCAATGAAGGAATCATAGCAGGCTTTCCTAAAGTTTCCCAAGTTCTTTTTGTCATAATATCCACCCCTGTTTCTTCATCCAGAACGCAGTTAATGTCTAAGTCTCCAATTCTTGCTTCAATTCACTCTTTTTGTTTGAAGATCTCTGATAAGCTGATATGTCGGTGGTCATTCAGGGTTTCTTTAGTTTTTGGATATTCCTTAGGGATTTCTTGGTTCATATTCATTCTTTCAACCTTAGCAATCATTTTAGGGAAATCCAATACTTCATGGTCCATAGCTCTACAACAAGGACAACTAGATCTTCTACCAGGGCATTCGTTAGCCAGATGTCCCAGTCTTCTATAGCTGTAACAAAGGGTTAATCCTCGTTTTCTTTTAAATGATCCCCAACCTTTCATGTACTGCGCACTAGGATCATAGTAGCTAACCTGCAAAAAATTCTTTCTAGGATCCTACATCCAGTTGTTAGTCCAAACATTCTCTCTATGCATAGGTATAACATATCTTTCACTATTCTTATCAGATCTACTCATATCAAATCTTATTTCATCTATCAGTGCCCTAGTTTTCAAGCTACGACAAATCTTATCAAACAGAACCATCGGTTGGCACAGGGGTAGACCTAGGGTTCAATGCTACAACAACGCACCAAAAAAAAACTAACTACTAGCCCTTTCGGTAGCACCTGCGAAGCAGATGAAGTCTCACCGGAGGTAGAGGTAGGGGTGGTTGCAGGAATCTAGTGTCTGCAACCTTAGCTGGGACACAGATCTTTGACTATAACACCTTAACAAGGCACTTAGCAGTTATAGTTCACCAATATCCAATCTTAGTTTATAGCGCAGTTAAACCCTAATTATAGAGCATTGCAGTATTCAACCAGATCTACTATATTCAAGCACTAAGCACATCCACATAAGCTAGATCTAGTATTCATACATACTATTAAGCGCATATAATTAACATCTCTATCTACCATTCATCTATATCGAATCACTGAGCAAGGTAACATATAAACACTTCAATACATTTCATAATGCAGAGAAACACAACATGTACGTGGTTCACCCCCACCCTGGGGTTACATCCACCAACTTTTCTTCTTCATTATTAGTTTTTTCAATCAGTTACATGCACGGATCCACAAAAACCCTACTCTGCATAGGACAGGAGATCTGCGCACCTCATTGGATCCTCCTTCCCTGGGCTAGGTTACATCACTAATTCTCTTCTCAATCTCTTGCACTCACTTGCACTGAGATCTGCAAGCCTCATACAATATGCACAAAAGAAATCTCTACTCAACACTTAGCACTTTCAATCACACAGATCGAACTTGTAGCTCCCTACTTACTTCGCCTAGCTACTTATTTATACATTACAAAATAGGCTTAAGCACGGGTAAACCCATGGGCCAACATTCCCATACCCATTACATAAGCCCAAAACCCAAAAATCCCTAAAAAGTGGCCAATATCCTGCGATATCAGCTTCTTCTTGTGATCCACCTTTGACAACCTATCGAAGTCCCAAAAATAGGTCCAACTTGACCAAGGATCCTCAAAACTTGGTCAAGGGCCAATAGGGACTGTGATAAGCCTTGTTACAGTGGGATGTTTGTGATATTGATTTTTCAAGTGAAAATAAATGGCGAGCAGTTCAAAAATGGAGATCGAGAAGTTTAATGGGAAAAATTTTGAGATTATATGGAAGCTCAAGATGGAATATCTATTGGTAGACAGATATCAGTGGCTCATGGTAGATCCAGTTACTACACCTACAAGAACTTCAACAGATGACTTTAAAATTTTGAATTGGAAGGAAAAGAGCACAATCCTATTGTGTCTCTCGGATTCATTATTATTGAATGTGTCAGAGGAAGCTACAACCAAAGATTTATGGGATAAGTTGGGGAAGTTGTATCAGTCTAAGTCCCTAGTAAATAAAAATTTTCTGAGAAATAAGTTGTATAACCTGAGGATGGGAGATGGAGATTCGATGGAAGAGCATTTGAACACCTTCAATACTGTGGTAAGTCAGTTAGTATCTCTTGAGATTAAAATTTTAGATGAAGATAAGTGTATCAATTTATTGTTCTCTTTACCAAACTCATGGGATAGTATGGTTGTGACCATAGGTAGTACTACAATTTCCTTGAATTTTGATGAAGCGGTCTCATCCTTGTTGTTGGAGGAGATGATACAGAAGAAAATGGAAATATATAACACATATGCATTACTTGCAAGAGGATGCTCCTAGGAAAGAAATATATCTAAGTCCTCAAGTTGGAGATCTAAGTCTAAGGGTAAATCTAAATCTCCTAGAAATTTTTTAAAGGTATGTTGGAGATGTGGAAAAGAAGTGAACTATAAGAAGTAGTGTAGATCCAAAATTGAGAAAAAGAAGGGATGTGAAGAAACTTCTTCTACATAAGAAAATACCTCAAAGGAAGAAGGAGGGGATGTGTACTTGGCTTCTTCAAGCACACATGCATATCAGGAGGCATGGTTGGTTGACTCAGGTGCATCATTTCAATGAATCCCCACAGAAAGTGGTTCTGTGCATATGAAAGGTATGATGGAGGTAATGTTTTCCTAGGTGATGAATTGAAAATCAAAATCATAAGATGAGGAAAATTCAAGTTGAGGATCATAGATGGAAGGATTAGAACACTACCTATTTTTCTGCAAATCCTAGGTTTGGCCAGAAATTAGATTTATTTAAGCAAAATGGACGATGCAGGGGGAAAAACTATATTTGAAAAGGAAAATTGAATGATGGTTCGAGGATCAATGGTGTTTCTCAAGGGAGTTTGGTTTGGAACTATGTATAAGCTGCAAGGAAGCACTATTAGTGATCAGTGTAATAGTTCCATTGTTCCTGATATTGGATTTGAAGAAGAAAGAACTCCTACAGTCTCTGGAGAAAAGGTTATGATGTGGCATCAAAGACTGGGGCATATCAGAGAGAAAGGTATTTGACTACTACACGATAAAGGTATGTCTAACTGCTCTCTGTGTTTTGATTTATGTGAACATTGTGTATATGGAAAGAAAAATCGAGTAAGATTTCCCTCTCATGCAACGAGGGAAGAAGGAATTTTACAGCTAGTTCATAGTGATGTGTTTGGACATGTGTCGGTTCCATCATTGGGAAAATCTGTGTACTATGTATCATTTATAGATGAATTCTCGAGGAATACTTGGATATATTTCCTCAGGAACAGATATGAAGTCTTTGATAGGTTTAAAGAGTTTAAGGCTCTTGTTGAGAATCAAATAGAAAAAATAATTAAGGTGTTGAGTACAGATAATGGCGGAGAGTTCCACGAGAATGAATTTGAAGAATTATGTAAGAAGTGTGGTATAGAAAGGAATAAGACTACTCCATATACACCTCAACAGAATGGAGTTGTGGAAAGGATGAAAATGACGTTGATGGAAAAAGAAAGGTACATGCTCAGTGGTGCCAGTTTAGGGAAATAATTATTGGCAGAGGAAGTGGGTACTGCATGTTACCTGGTCAACAAATCTCCCTCATCAGCGTTGGATGAAAAGACTCTACAGGAGGTATGGATTGGTAAGAAACCTTCTCTCACACATCTCAAGGTATTTGGCTGTGAGGCCTATGTTCATGTTCCAAAGGAAAATATGAGTAAGATAGATAAGAAGGATGAAAAGTGTATCTTTATTGGGTATAAATATGGTCTCAAAGGTTATGATCTTTGGAACCCAGAAACTAAGAAGGTTGTGTATAGCCGAGATGTGGTATTTAGAGAAATGAGGGATGTTGTTAAACAAGAAGTCCTACCAAGTAAGGAAGAACAAGAGAAAATAGAGTTTGATTAAAAGGATGATGAATCATACTCTACATAAGAACATGAATCAGAAGAAGAAGATATTCATACTCTAGTATTGAGGATATCGATTTGAGAAAGAAGGATACCGAAAAGGTATACTCCATCTAATTTCCGTTGAAATTTTTCTTTGTCTATTACTGATGATGATCCTAGAAATGTTAGGGAGGCAATCGATTCAGAAGATGGAAAGCTCTAGAAAAAGGCCATGGATGAAGAAATGGCATCCTTGGATAAGAATGAGGCTTGGGATCTAGTGGAGTTGTCGACTAGAAGAAATCCCATTGGTAGAAAATGGTTATTTAAAAAGAAATTGAATACAGAAGGAAAAGTGGAGAAATACAAAGCTCATTTAGTAGCAAAGGGTTATTCCCAGGTTGAGGGAATTGATTTTGGTGAGATTTTTTCTCTTGTTGCCAAGTTAACTTCTATAAGATTTATGTTATCTGTTGTTGTTGCATTTTATTTTGAAGTAGAATAGATGGATGTGAAACCAATATTTCTACATGGGGATATAGAAGAATACATCTATATGAAGAAGTTAGAAGGATTTGTTGTGAAGGGAAAGAAGGAGCTAATATGCAAGCTGAAAAAGTCCCTGTATGGTTTAAAACAATCACCAAGGATGTGGTATCAAAAATTTGATACTTATATGTTGGGATTTGTCTTCATAAGAAGCAAAGAGGATCACTGTGTGTATTTTAAATTAATTGGTGATCATTTGATTTATTTGGTCTTGTATGTGGATGACATGTTGTTGATAGGAAACAAAAAGGAGATTATCCAAGATGTGAAAACTCAATTGTCCTCTAAATTTGACATGAAGGATCTAGGTGCTTCAAATTTCATTTTAGGAATGGAAATTAAAAGATATTGTAAAAAGAGGAAACTCTGATTAAATCGGAGAAAATATGTCGAGACAATATTACAAAGGTTTAATATGCAAGAATGTAAACCGATCAAGGTCCCTATTCCTGTTAGTGTAAATCTATCTGGGGATCAGTGTCTCAAGACATAGGAAGAGGAGGAGGACATGTCACGTGTTCCACATGCGAGTGCAGTTGTAATTTTTTTGTATTCAATGGTATGTACTAGACCGAACATTGCACATGCAGTGGGAGTTTTGAGCAGTTATATGTCAAAACTAGGGAAGGAGCATTGGACAATAGTAAAAAGGGTTTTCAGGTATTTGCGTGGCACTGCTAGCTATGGATTGTGATACCAAGGAAGACCAAGATTGGATAGAGTGTTTGATCTAGATTGTAGGAGATCTACATGCAGGTATGTGTTTAACTTGTTTGGAGGAGAAATCAATTGAATGAGAAAAAGATAGGCTGTAGTGGAACTTTCAACTACAAAAGTTGAATACATGGCAGCCACTCATGCAAGCAAGGAAGCATTATGGTTACAAATATTATGTTCAAGTATTGGGTTGGTATAGTAAGTTGTAAGGATAGATTGTGATAGTCAGAGTGCAATTTTTTTGGCGAAGAACCTGGCTTAACATTCAAATACAAAGCATATTGATATTCAATATCACTTTGTGAGAGACATGGTTGAATAAAATAAAATGTTGATGATGAAGGTCAACACATTGAAGAATGTTGTAGATTCATTAAAAAAATCTGTGAACACTGAGAATTTGTCTTGGTGTAGAGTATCCATGGGTATTGCTACAATCGATTGTTGATTATGTAACCATATAACCCTTGTATGCAAAGAAAACAAAAAGTGGGAGAATATTGGGTATGTTTTATATTCTTTACAATACTAGCCTTAGTGTCTGCTACGTTGCTTCGGACGCACAAGGGGGTTTGAGCGAGCATTGCTAGGCCCCTTACAATTACACCATAGAATCTTGGTGGTCTTCTTTCCAATTTTCCACCGCTGCGTAGATTCTCGGTATGCCCCTGGCTACATCATGGACTATAGCATACCCCTATACATTATACACTCTTTTACTGTCATGTTGTTTGTGGGGACAATCCCTCAATATATGTGGCTCTCCACATCCCCAGTATTGAAAAGGTCCCTTCTTGATTTCATATGCTCTTTCCTTTTTCTGCTCCACTGGCTTACTCCTACTTTGGGATGGAAAATTTTGTTGATTCACTCTCCTGTTTGGTTTACCCAACTATGCATCCTTCCCTTAATTCATGCGAGGAAAAGGATTAAATGCTTTCTTCTAGAATCCACTCTTTTCCTTTCTTTTCTAGTCCTTAGGAGACTCATGATTGTTCTTAGACTCATCATAGCAACATTTATCATTCTAAATGGTGTCTTCTAGTATCTTTGGTTTTTTTAATTCAATTTGATCTTGGTATCACTGTGGAAACCCACTGAGAAAACACTGGATCCTTGCCTTCTCGTCCTTAAGTTAGGGAACATACCTCAGCATTTCTATAAATCATTTTTCATACACCTCCAAGGTAAGTTATCCCATATTAAGCTCATAGAAATAATTTATCTCATCATCATGATTCATAATACTTTTCAGATAGGTACGCCTTGAAAAAGTGTCTCTCAAATTGTTTCCAGGTTAAATTTCTTTCCTTTATCCTTTTTATTTCCTTGAGGTCTTCCCACCAAATGGAAGCCCCTCCATTCAGGTTAAACACTGCAATCCTTGCCTTGGTATTGTTTGAGTATTTATGCACTCAAAAGTACTTTTTCAAGTTGAATAGACATGCTTCGGCTTCCTCTCCTTTATTTATCTCACCATCAAAGGTAGGAGGCCTAGCCTTCTTGAATTATTCAGTTAGAAAACTCTGAGATTTCTTCCTCTTCCTCTTTCTAAAATACTGGATTCCATGCCACTACTAGACTGTCCTCCTAGATTAGTCTTCTGGCGATAGGACTCGATGGAATTGCCTCCACTTGATCAACATTTCTTAGTGCCTTGAAGCTTTCTTTTGGAATAACTCATTCCCGCATTGTTGTGGGCCATTTCGTTCTTTTGGGCATCCAAAGGGGTTTTCAACCTCTCTGACTAATGTAGCTTGACATTGTTAGGACCTTACTACAAATGATTTTGAATCTTAGAGAGAATCTATAGTAGAACCACATTTAACTCTACCTATGTTGCATGGACCCTCATAAGCCTCTCATTATCCACCTTCAGACTCCTCACTGTGGCCATGAAAAATGGAGGGGTTTCCCTATCCCTCCAGCCATTAGATTCTTCATCTCTGAGGTGAATGTGGTCATCCATATTGTGTTGTTCCATTCACTTTCGTGATCCTTTTAAATTCTTTCTACATGTTGAAACAACAATCATCGTTAACATTTCATGTCAATATTTCAACAAAAGCATTTCAGACAACATAAATACTTTTTAAGAAACCTTTTGTGGTTTTAGTGACCCATTCAAGCCTAGGGTCGATCTGACACCACTCTGTAACATACCCGACCCCCTAAGTATATTTTTTAAGAGATGGGGTATTGTAATTATCGTTTTTCTTAGTTATCTCATTCCCCTCTATAGAGATTCATCACCTCCTTCTCATCAATATCCTTCCAATGATGGTTGTTTCGTTCAAAACATAGTCCTAGATCGAAATTCATGGAATTTCTAAAGTTCCTTGGTATTTGACCTGTTTAACCATTGACACATGGCACCCACGTGGCACCTCAACACATTCATTTTCTACCATGACGAATGCGTTGCACCCATGTGTTTCCTATGAAATTCTTCCATCAAATGAGTCCACTCCACATAGAACCATCCAAGCCATCGCTCAGAATCTTTACTAGTACTCTGATGACTTACCTCCGACAGATGTGGTAGCAAATAATATTCCCCTTTGATGCCATCGATTCAAAGATAGAATGATTCAAGCAATTTCCTTTCTCTGAGACTGGAGCATCAAAGAATATACCCTTCTCCTTAATGGACAGTCATGGGATTAAATCACAATATCCCAATAAATGGTTGATATTGATTCAGATTCTAAGGTTCTCCCTCCAAGTAGACTCCACTCGACTCATCCACCTTTGGGTAAGTGACACTTGTCACTTCAACGCACACCAATTGTCTTGCTGGCAAGTAATGTCATCCATGGGGTTAAACCTTCCTTCTGATATCCCTTCATCAGACTCACACTTCTAGGTAATCAGAGGATTTCTATGAATCTATCAAGGTCGTACTCTAAAAACATTCAATGTTGAGCCATCTAGGCTTGCACTGATT
>ML779427.1:711965-725469 GCA_009831015.1 Picea engelmannii
AACCAACCCAAATAATAAACACCTTCTTTGTAATGAACATTCTTCAACTAATTAATGTGAAACATAACTAATATTAGATCCTAGGTCAATTAAAATAAAAATTGGTTTTCCAGTATGTTGGGTATGTGTTATATTCTTTACACAACTAGTCTTAGTGTCTGCTACGTTGTGTTGGGCATGTAGGTGGGTTTGATGGGGGTCGATAGCCCCATTGCACGGGGTTTCAAGGGAAACACCCCCGATATATTTTTTAACCTCGAGAAACATGTTTCATTTTGGCCTCGTTTTTTGTGTCCATTGTTGGGAGGTTTTTCGACACATGGTTTTTGTCGATGGTTTTCTATTTCCGATTAAGGAATTAGGGTTGGTGACTAATCCATCTCATTGGGTTAGGGTTTTGGATGTCACTGGATCCTATATGTATATTGTATTGTAAACAATGTATCACTATGAATGACTATAGAATATGTTGTTTTTCCTGGTTTGGGTTTCCAAGGAAAAATATTTGTGTAATGTGTGTATTTTCCTTTGTATCTTTTCTATTATTTTATTGAAAATTTGTTTGCAGTAAAATATTGTGCAAGGTTAAAATCCACGTTTGGTATCAGATCTTTTTTGCATCAGGGGGACACCTTTCTGGTCAAGGGATTGGCTCGGGACTGTTTTCACAGGGGCATACCCAGGGTTCAACGCTACAACAACGCACCAACAAAACCCTAACTACCCACCCTTTTGGAAACACCTCCGAAGAAGATGAAGTCTCATCTGAGGTAGACGCAGGGGTGGTTGCAGGACTCCAATGTCTGCAACCTTTGTTGGGACATAGATCTGTGACTGTAACACCTTAACAAGGCACTTAGCAGTTATAGTTCACCAATATCCAGTCTTAGTTTACAACGTAGTTAAACCCTAATTACAGAGCATTGCAGTATTCAACCAAATCTACTATATTCAATCACTAAGCACATCCACATAGGACATATCTAGTATTCATCCATACTATTAAGCACATAACATTAAAATATCTATCTACCATTAATCTATATCGAAGAACTAAGCAAGGTAACATATAAACACTTCAATACATTGCACAAATTAGAGCAACACAACATGTATGTGGTTCACCCCCACCCTAGGGCTACGTCCACCAACTCTTCATCTTATTTATTAACGTCTTTAGTCAGTTACATGCATAGAGCCACAAAAACCCTACTCCGTAGAGAACAAGAGATCTTCACACCTCGCTAGATCCTCCTTCCCCGGGCTAGGTTACAGCACTAAGCCTCTTCTCAATCTCTTTCACTCACTTGCACTGAGCTTTGAAAGCCTCATACAATATGCACAAAATCAATCTCTACTTAGCACTTAGCACTTTCAATCACACAGATCGAACTTGTAGCTACCTACTTACTTCACCTAGCTACTTATTTATACATTACAAAATAGGCCTAAGCATGGGTAAACCAATGGGCCGACATTCCCATACCCGTTACATAAGCCCAAAATAAAAAAATCCATAAAAAGTGGTTCATATCAAGCGATCTCTGCTTCATCTTTCACTCCACCTTCGATAGCCTGTCGAAGTCCCAAAAATAGGTCAAACCAGAACAAGGATCCTCAAAACTTGGTCAAAAGCCAATAGGCCCCCAACAGTCATCGATGACTCATCCCAAGTCACGCTAATCTGGGTAGCTCAGTTTCAAAAGCCTCGATCTTGACTCGAGTTGCTTCAACTTTTTGTTCTACCATGGCCTCTTGTTCAGCAAAATCTTGTATGATTGCTTTGTTGACAGGTCCCTCTAGGCGTTGTTTAGCTGCAGTGACGACTTGCTCTAGTTCTTCTCCTCAGCCTTCGATCTCTGTGAACAGTTGGTAAGACTCATCCTATACAGGTTGGAGTATCTGAGTCACTTCCATGAATCTTCTCTGAATGGTGTGGAGTTGTTTTTGTGTGGAGTTGTTGTTGAGCAATGCACTGCTCTTGGGATCACTTCATCCTTTCAACAACTGACAGGGGCTTCAACTGTGCCTGTATTGTTTCTACTTGATACTTCACCTCTTGGAGTTGCGACTCCAGTGCCTTCAGTTTTGGATTCTCAGTGAGTTGTTCATAGTTCTGGGCACTGCGATCACTCAATTTCTTGCATTCCATGGCAAGGTCCTTTATTCTATTAATTGTGCCTTGAGCAGTGGCATCTCTTTGATCCCTTACATCTTGCAGAGTGTCGGGCACTGTGTGGAGCTCTAAGTCTACTGTTCTTTGTTGTAGCTTTTGGATAGCTTCTGCGAGCTGCTCTACTTGATGCATGACTCGATCTTCTGCCTGTGGTTTTAAACCTATCACAGAGCGAAGTTCTCTTTTGACTGCTTCTTTCACTTCGAGTTGCTCTGTGAGCAATTGTTCCTTTTCTTCTTGCATCTGTTCTTTCTCTTCTTCCAATTTTTCCTGGAGAGAAACCTCCTCCTGCTCTGCAACTCGGTGTTGTTCTATGAGTACTCCTTGCACTTTCTTCAAGGCCTAGGTGGCTTGTTCTATTTTTTCTTGTGCTCAATGAAGGTGAGCTTCGGTTGCATCTTCTAGTCGGTGGAGTTGGGCTGGCTCATATCCCAACTCTAGTTCTCCTAATGGTAGGGGCGGAGTGGACATTGCACGACTAGACTTAAGGGATTTTTGTACCCCTCAAAGTTTGACCTCAATTATGTCGTACATTTCCTCCTGATTGGCTTCTTGTTTCTCCACGATTTCTTGTGAGGCATCGTTTAGGGTTGCTATGATGAAGTCAAAATCATCAGTAGTGAGTACAATCTGCATCTTAGTCATGGTGGCTCTTTATTTCTTCTAGGAAGAATATTTTGGGGGAGAAACCTTCCTCTTATTCATGGGATGGGTCTCATATCTAGGTGGTGTTACTTCACCTTGTTTATTTTCAGCTTCTTTTCCATTTATCTCTTCTACTTTGTCATCACCCCCTCGGTCAGGTGATGCTGAAACAGTCTTGCCTAAGGCGCTGCTTAAGTCTTGGACCTCTTCGGTTTTCTTCCTTTTGTTGTGTTCGAGTGTATCATGTTTTTTGTGTGTGGTCTCTAGGATATCAGGGTCAGACATCTCTGCAAGGTCTGTGGGAATAAGGAGGTATGTCGACCAGTCCTTAGTGATCTCCTCAAGGTCCTCTTCCGTGAGCTTGTAGTACGACTGAAGTTGCTCCTTATGTTCATATGCTCATGTTGCAATGTATATGAAGTGACAATATACATGGAACTTCATCAGGGGTCGGAACCTCTGTAGGGTGTTCGGAGTCATGTGAGGTTCAACTTCGATGGCTCTCTTCAGCTGGAGGTAATATGTATGAAAAAATGAATTTGACTGCCACTGCTTACTCATATCGCTCAAGTACCAAAGCGTGGTGAACTTCACAGTAAGCGGTTCAAATGGCTCGATGTATGGGATGGTCACACCTTCCGACATTTCCCAAGCAACAAAAACATTGAGGATCAGGAGCCAGCTAAAGTGGAACTCATAACCATGATCCTGTGCTTCACGACAATCTATTTCAAGTTGATTAACTAGGCACTTCTCCTAGTTCATCTGTATACCTTCCACGCACTTCCCCGTGAGGTCAACGACAAATCCTATGACCTGTGTGGGTTAGTTATTCCTTACTAGCTTTCCTACAATTAATTGGCATGCTAGGCACACTGCGCCATTCTGGATGGAAGCTACCTTGTAGCCTTGCATCCCCTTCTCAACATCGTCGTATGTATCCTTGATATTTTATGCTAGTGTGTGATCTGTGGCCTTCCCTAGATAGAAGTCCTATGGATCAAGTCCTTGCATACTCAATCCTATGATCCTATGGATTAGCATCAAATCAACTGTGATACGACGGTCTAGCCATAAGTAGCCACCATGGTAACATCAAAGTAGTAGCTTGACACAGGCGTTAACTTCCTGGTGCCTTCTGAAGTGTGGGATTTTAATTACATTTAGTAGGGTGGACTTTGTGAGGTTCATCATCCATGGCTGAGGGATTATCTTCGAATTCTTCCCCTTCGTCCTGGTCAAGTATTTGTACAAGGAGAGCATGTTATGGTTCTTGCGATCTCAGAGGTTGAATTCATTGAACTTCAACACTCTGATATTTTCCTTCTGTGCTCTTATTGTGAATATCCCCTTCGAGAGGTACGCAGTAACCATGGTCTACTCAAAATATCTTGGCACACTATCTTGACTCACCGTGTCAGCCAGAGGCGGGATGTAATCGGGCAATATGGTCAAGATCAACTTCACATTTTCTTGGTCATATTTGTGCTTGGTTCTCTTCTTTGTTGTTGTTCGAGATGGCTTGGATCCGCGAGCAGTCAATGGAGAGGCTTTCACTCCTCTCATAAATGACACTTGAATACTTGTAGACATTACTCTTTCATACATTACTCTTTCAGTCATGAGGTCAATGAGAACTTCTTCGACAATTTTCTCTACAGTGCTAAGCTCGTCCGACATGCACTCTTATGGTTGAATATCTCACATTTGAAGAGTAACTAATCAATGCAATGGGATGGATGGTGATAGCACAATGATCACTGTGTGAAATCAGCTAATCTACGGGCTCAGATAATCACGGCTGGCAAAAGTGTTCTCGATGCAATGCTCGACATAAGTAGATAACTCGGCAATGAATCTCTCCAATGGGTGAGATGCTTCCATTAACTCAGTTCTGTCCATTACAGTGCAGTCCCAATGGTCTGATGGTGAGCTGTCTGACCATAAATGCCTTTCTACCCATTTGGGGTGTTGGTCTAACAGTTATACAGTTCCCAATGGCTATATTGCTTCACTATGGTGAAGTGCCATGTGACATTGTTCTAATATCTCGACGAAGTTCCAATTTTGCAAATTTTCCCTCTATGAAGATCCCTCTGGACCCTTATGTAACTTTTTGATCTTAGTTCTCTTCTTAATTATTTTTCTAGCCTTCTTTCCAATGAGCTTCGTCTTGATGTTCCTTTTTCCATTCTAATTCTTGCCTTCTTTTGGCATAGTAACTTCACGTTGTTGAGATTCTTTCCTAATATTCAAGGGTAATACTTCTTCTTTATCCGGGGTATGTATTTCAATCTTCTGCGAGTCTTCTTGTGTTCTTGCAACTTTGACATCCAAGTCTCTCGTCCTAAGTAGCTTCAATCTGTTCTCCTACTCTTCAATAATCTATGCGATCCTCCTAGTCATGAAATCTTTCAACTCTTACTTATTCTTCTCTAAGACTTCTTCTTCCTTCCTTCTAGTCTGATCTCTTTCAATCCAAGATTTTCCTAATAACATAGCAAATGGGGCGTTTTTCTCAATAAATTTAACAACCTCAAAATCTTCCTTTGTCAAAGTTCCATGAGAACTCATAGATATTTGGGTAAGTCTTCCACATAGGGTTATCAGTTTTCCTCTGAATAATCATATTCCTCCCAATGAAGGAATCATAGCAGGCTTTCCTAAAGTTTCCCAAGTTCTTTTTGTCATAATATCCACCCCTGTTTCTTCATCCAGAACGCAGTTAATGTCTAAGTCTCCAATTCTTGCTTCAATTCACTCTTTTTGTTTGAAGATCTCTGATAAGCTGATATGTCGGTGGTCATTCAGGGTTTCTTTAGTTTTTGGATATTCCTTAGGGATTTCTTGGTTCATATTCATTCTTTCAACCTTAGCAATCATTTTAGGGAAATCCAATACTTCATGGTCCATAGCTCTACAACAAGGACAACTAGATCTTCTACCAGGGCATTCGTTAGCCAGATGTCCCAGTCTTCTATAGCTGTAACAAAGGGTTAATCCTCGTTTTCTTTTAAATGATCCCCAACCTTTCATGTACTGCGCACTAGGATCATAGTAGCTAACCTGCAAAAAATTCTTTCTAGGATCCTACATCCAGTTGTTAGTCCAAACATTCTCTCTATGCATAGGTATAACATATCTTTCACTATTCTTATCAGATCTACTCATATCAAATCTTATTTCATCTATCAGTGCCCTAGTTTTCAAGCTACGACAAATCTTATCAAACAGAACCATCGGTTGGCACAGGGGTAGACCTAGGGTTCAATGCTACAACAACGCACCAAAAAAAAACTAACTACTAGCCCTTTCGGTAGCACCTGCGAAGCAGATGAAGTCTCACCGGAGGTAGAGGTAGGGGTGGTTGCAGGAATCTAGTGTCTGCAACCTTAGCTGGGACACAGATCTTTGACTATAACACCTTAACAAGGCACTTAGCAGTTATAGTTCACCAATATCCAATCTTAGTTTATAGCGCAGTTAAACCCTAATTATAGAGCATTGCAGTATTCAACCAGATCTACTATATTCAAGCACTAAGCACATCCACATAAGCTAGATCTAGTATTCATACATACTATTAAGCGCATATAATTAACATCTCTATCTACCATTCATCTATATCGAATCACTGAGCAAGGTAACATATAAACACTTCAATACATTTCATAATGCAGAGAAACACAACATGTACGTGGTTCACCCCCACCCTGGGGTTACATCCACCAACTTTTCTTCTTCATTATTAGTTTTTTCAATCAGTTACATGCACGGATCCACAAAAACCCTACTCTGCATAGGACAGGAGATCTGCGCACCTCATTGGATCCTCCTTCCCTGGGCTAGGTTACATCACTAATTCTCTTCTCAATCTCTTGCACTCACTTGCACTGAGATCTGCAAGCCTCATACAATATGCACAAAAGAAATCTCTACTCAACACTTAGCACTTTCAATCACACAGATCGAACTTGTAGCTCCCTACTTACTTCGCCTAGCTACTTATTTATACATTACAAAATAGGCTTAAGCACGGGTAAACCCATGGGCCAACATTCCCATACCCATTACATAAGCCCAAAACCCAAAAATCCCTAAAAAGTGGCCAATATCCTGCGATATCAGCTTCTTCTTGTGATCCACCTTTGACAACCTATCGAAGTCCCAAAAATAGGTCCAACTTGACCAAGGATCCTCAAAACTTGGTCAAGGGCCAATAGGGACTGTGATAAGCCTTGTTACAGTGGGATGTTTGTGATATTGATTTTTCAAGTGAAAATAAATGGCGAGCAGTTCAAAAATGGAGATCGAGAAGTTTAATGGGAAAAATTTTGAGATTATATGGAAGCTCAAGATGGAATATCTATTGGTAGACAGATATCAGTGGCTCATGGTAGATCCAGTTACTACACCTACAAGAACTTCAACAGATGACTTTAAAATTTTGAATTGGAAGGAAAAGAGCACAATCCTATTGTGTCTCTCGGATTCATTATTATTGAATGTGTCAGAGGAAGCTACAACCAAAGATTTATGGGATAAGTTGGGGAAGTTGTATCAGTCTAAGTCCCTAGTAAATAAAAATTTTCTGAGAAATAAGTTGTATAACCTGAGGATGGGAGATGGAGATTCGATGGAAGAGCATTTGAACACCTTCAATACTGTGGTAAGTCAGTTAGTATCTCTTGAGATTAAAATTTTAGATGAAGATAAGTGTATCAATTTATTGTTCTCTTTACCAAACTCATGGGATAGTATGGTTGTGACCATAGGTAGTACTACAATTTCCTTGAATTTTGATGAAGCGGTCTCATCCTTGTTGTTGGAGGAGATGATACAGAAGAAAATGGAAATATATAACACATATGCATTACTTGCAAGAGGATGCTCCTAGGAAAGAAATATATCTAAGTCCTCAAGTTGGAGATCTAAGTCTAAGGGTAAATCTAAATCTCCTAGAAATTTTTTAAAGGTATGTTGGAGATGTGGAAAAGAAGTGAACTATAAGAAGTAGTGTAGATCCAAAATTGAGAAAAAGAAGGGATGTGAAGAAACTTCTTCTACATAAGAAAATACCTCAAAGGAAGAAGGAGGGGATGTGTACTTGGCTTCTTCAAGCACACATGCATATCAGGAGGCATGGTTGGTTGACTCAGGTGCATCATTTCAATGAATCCCCACAGAAAGTGGTTCTGTGCATATGAAAGGTATGATGGAGGTAATGTTTTCCTAGGTGATGAATTGAAAATCAAAATCATAAGATGAGGAAAATTCAAGTTGAGGATCATAGATGGAAGGATTAGAACACTACCTATTTTTCTGCAAATCCTAGGTTTGGCCAGAAATTAGATTTATTTAAGCAAAATGGACGATGCAGGGGGAAAAACTATATTTGAAAAGGAAAATTGAATGATGGTTCGAGGATCAATGGTGTTTCTCAAGGGAGTTTGGTTTGGAACTATGTATAAGCTGCAAGGAAGCACTATTAGTGATCAGTGTAATAGTTCCATTGTTCCTGATATTGGATTTGAAGAAGAAAGAACTCCTACAGTCTCTGGAGAAAAGGTTATGATGTGGCATCAAAGACTGGGGCATATCAGAGAGAAAGGTATTTGACTACTACACGATAAAGGTATGTCTAACTGCTCTCTGTGTTTTGATTTATGTGAACATTGTGTATATGGAAAGAAAAATCGAGTAAGATTTCCCTCTCATGCAACGAGGGAAGAAGGAATTTTACAGCTAGTTCATAGTGATGTGTTTGGACATGTGTCGGTTCCATCATTGGGAAAATCTGTGTACTATGTATCATTTATAGATGAATTCTCGAGGAATACTTGGATATATTTCCTCAGGAACAGATATGAAGTCTTTGATAGGTTTAAAGAGTTTAAGGCTCTTGTTGAGAATCAAATAGAAAAAATAATTAAGGTGTTGAGTACAGATAATGGCGGAGAGTTCCACGAGAATGAATTTGAAGAATTATGTAAGAAGTGTGGTATAGAAAGGAATAAGACTACTCCATATACACCTCAACAGAATGGAGTTGTGGAAAGGATGAAAATGACGTTGATGGAAAAAGAAAGGTACATGCTCAGTGGTGCCAGTTTAGGGAAATAATTATTGGCAGAGGAAGTGGGTACTGCATGTTACCTGGTCAACAAATCTCCCTCATCAGCGTTGGATGAAAAGACTCTACAGGAGGTATGGATTGGTAAGAAACCTTCTCTCACACATCTCAAGGTATTTGGCTGTGAGGCCTATGTTCATGTTCCAAAGGAAAATATGAGTAAGATAGATAAGAAGGATGAAAAGTGTATCTTTATTGGGTATAAATATGGTCTCAAAGGTTATGATCTTTGGAACCCAGAAACTAAGAAGGTTGTGTATAGCCGAGATGTGGTATTTAGAGAAATGAGGGATGTTGTTAAACAAGAAGTCCTACCAAGTAAGGAAGAACAAGAGAAAATAGAGTTTGATTAAAAGGATGATGAATCATACTCTACATAAGAACATGAATCAGAAGAAGAAGATATTCATACTCTAGTATTGAGGATATCGATTTGAGAAAGAAGGATACCGAAAAGGTATACTCCATCTAATTTCCGTTGAAATTTTTCTTTGTCTATTACTGATGATGATCCTAGAAATGTTAGGGAGGCAATCGATTCAGAAGATGGAAAGCTCTAGAAAAAGGCCATGGATGAAGAAATGGCATCCTTGGATAAGAATGAGGCTTGGGATCTAGTGGAGTTGTCGACTAGAAGAAATCCCATTGGTAGAAAATGGTTATTTAAAAAGAAATTGAATACAGAAGGAAAAGTGGAGAAATACAAAGCTCATTTAGTAGCAAAGGGTTATTCCCAGGTTGAGGGAATTGATTTTGGTGAGATTTTTTCTCTTGTTGCCAAGTTAACTTCTATAAGATTTATGTTATCTGTTGTTGTTGCATTTTATTTTGAAGTAGAATAGATGGATGTGAAACCAATATTTCTACATGGGGATATAGAAGAATACATCTATATGAAGAAGTTAGAAGGATTTGTTGTGAAGGGAAAGAAGGAGCTAATATGCAAGCTGAAAAAGTCCCTGTATGGTTTAAAACAATCACCAAGGATGTGGTATCAAAAATTTGATACTTATATGTTGGGATTTGTCTTCATAAGAAGCAAAGAGGATCACTGTGTGTATTTTAAATTAATTGGTGATCATTTGATTTATTTGGTCTTGTATGTGGATGACATGTTGTTGATAGGAAACAAAAAGGAGATTATCCAAGATGTGAAAACTCAATTGTCCTCTAAATTTGACATGAAGGATCTAGGTGCTTCAAATTTCATTTTAGGAATGGAAATTAAAAGATATTGTAAAAAGAGGAAACTCTGATTAAATCGGAGAAAATATGTCGAGACAATATTACAAAGGTTTAATATGCAAGAATGTAAACCGATCAAGGTCCCTATTCCTGTTAGTGTAAATCTATCTGGGGATCAGTGTCTCAAGACATAGGAAGAGGAGGAGGACATGTCACGTGTTCCACATGCGAGTGCAGTTGTAATTTTTTTGTATTCAATGGTATGTACTAGACCGAACATTGCACATGCAGTGGGAGTTTTGAGCAGTTATATGTCAAAACTAGGGAAGGAGCATTGGACAATAGTAAAAAGGGTTTTCAGGTATTTGCGTGGCACTGCTAGCTATGGATTGTGATACCAAGGAAGACCAAGATTGGATAGAGTGTTTGATCTAGATTGTAGGAGATCTACATGCAGGTATGTGTTTAACTTGTTTGGAGGAGAAATCAATTGAATGAGAAAAAGATAGGCTGTAGTGGAACTTTCAACTACAAAAGTTGAATACATGGCAGCCACTCATGCAAGCAAGGAAGCATTATGGTTACAAATATTATGTTCAAGTATTGGGTTGGTATAGTAAGTTGTAAGGATAGATTGTGATAGTCAGAGTGCAATTTTTTTGGCGAAGAACCTGGCTTAACATTCAAATACAAAGCATATTGATATTCAATATCACTTTGTGAGAGACATGGTTGAATAAAATAAAATGTTGATGATGAAGGTCAACACATTGAAGAATGTTGTAGATTCATTAAAAAAATCTGTGAACACTGAGAATTTGTCTTGGTGTAGAGTATCCATGGGTATTGCTACAATCGATTGTTGATTATGTAACCATATAACCCTTGTATGCAAAGAAAACAAAAAGTGGGAGAATATTGGGTATGTTTTATATTCTTTACAATACTAGCCTTAGTGTCTGCTACGTTGCTTCGGACGCACAAGGGGGTTTGAGCGAGCATTGCTAGGCCCCTTACAATTACACCATAGAATCTTGGTGGTCTTCTTTCCAATTTTCCACCGCTGCGTAGATTCTCGGTATGCCCCTGGCTACATCATGGACTATAGCATACCCCTATACATTATACACTCTTTTACTGTCATGTTGTTTGTGGGGACAATCCCTCAATATATGTGGCTCTCCACATCCCCAGTATTGAAAAGGTCCCTTCTTGATTTCATATGCTCTTTCCTTTTTCTGCTCCACTGGCTTACTCCTACTTTGGGATGGAAAATTTTGTTGATTCACTCTCCTGTTTGGTTTACCCAACTATGCATCCTTCCCTTAATTCATGCGAGGAAAAGGATTAAATGCTTTCTTCTAGAATCCACTCTTTTCCTTTCTTTTCTAGTCCTTAGGAGACTCATGATTGTTCTTAGACTCATCATAGCAACATTTATCATTCTAAATGGTGTCTTCTAGTATCTTTGGTTTTTTTAATTCAATTTGATCTTGGTATCACTGTGGAAACCCACTGAGAAAACACTGGATCCTTGCCTTCTCGTCCTTAAGTTAGGGAACATACCTCAGCATTTCTATAAATCATTTTTCATACACCTCCAAGGTAAGTTATCCCATATTAAGCTCATAGAAATAATTTATCTCATCATCATGATTCATAATACTTTTCAGATAGGTACGCCTTGAAAAAGTGTCTCTCAAATTGTTTCCAGGTTAAATTTCTTTCCTTTATCCTTTTTATTTCCTTGAGGTCTTCCCACCAAATGGAAGCCCCTCCATTCAGGTTAAACACTGCAATCCTTGCCTTGGTATTGTTTGAGTATTTATGCACTCAAAAGTACTTTTTCAAGTTGAATAGACATGCTTCGGCTTCCTCTCCTTTATTTATCTCACCATCAAAGGTAGGAGGCCTAGCCTTCTTGAATTATTCAGTTAGAAAACTCTGAGATTTCTTCCTCTTCCTCTTTCTAAAATACTGGATTCCATGCCACTACTAGACTGTCCTCCTAGATTAGTCTTCTGGCGATAGGACTCGATGGAATTGCCTCCACTTGATCAACATTTCTTAGTGCCTTGAAGCTTTCTTTTGGAATAACTCATTCCCGCATTGTTGTGGGCCATTTCGTTCTTTTGGGCATCCAAAGGGGTTTTCAACCTCTCTGACTAATGTAGCTTGACATTGTTAGGACCTTACTACAAATGATTTTGAATCTTAGAGAGAATCTATAGTAGAACCACATTTAACTCTACCTATGTTGCATGGACCCTCATAAGCCTCTCATTATCCACCTTCAGACTCCTCACTGTGGCCATGAAAAATGGAGGGGTTTCCCTATCCCTCCAGCCATTAGATTCTTCATCTCTGAGGTGAATGTGGTCATCCATATTGTGTTGTTCCATTCACTTTCGTGATCCTTTTAAATTCTTTCTACATGTTGAAACAACAATCATCGTTAACATTTCATGTCAATATTTCAACAAAAGCATTTCAGACAACATAAATACTTTTTAAGAAACCTTTTGTGGTTTTAGTGACCCATTCAAGCCTAGGGTCGATCTGACACCACTCTGTAACATACCCGACCCCCTAAGTATATTTTTTAAGAGATGGGGTATTGTAATTATCGTTTTTCTTAGTTATCTCATTCCCCTCTATAGAGATTCATCACCTCCTTCTCATCAATATCCTTCCAATGATGGTTGTTTCGTTCAAAACATAGTCCTAGATCGAAATTCATGGAATTTCTAAAGTTCCTTGGTATTTGACCTGTTTAACCATTGACACATGGCACCCACGTGGCACCTCAACACATTCATTTTCTACCATGACGAATGCGTTGCACCCATGTGTTTCCTATGAAATTCTTCCATCAAATGAGTCCACTCCACATAGAACCATCCAAGCCATCGCTCAGAATCTTTACTAGTACTCTGATGACTTACCTCCGACAGATGTGGTAGCAAATAATATTCCCCTTTGATGCCATCGATTCAAAGATAGAATGATTCAAGCAATTTCCTTTCTCTGAGACTGGAGCATCAAAGAATATACCCTTCTCCTTAATGGACAGTCATGGGATTAAATCACAATATCCCAATAAATGGTTGATATTGATTCAGATTCTAAGGTTCTCCCTCCAAGTAGACTCCACTCGACTCATCCACCTTTGGGTAAGTGACACTTGTCACTTCAACGCACACCAATTGTCTTGCTGGCAAGTAATGTCATCCATGGGGTTAAACCTTCCTTCTGATATCCCTTCATCAGACTCACACTTCTAGGTAATCAGAGGATTTCTATGAATCTATCAAGGTCGTACTCTAAAAACATTCAATGTTGAGCCATCTAGGCTTGCACTGATT
>ML779428.1:8169-18169 GCA_009831015.1 Picea engelmannii
TATATATATATATATATATATATATATATATATATATATATATATATATATATATATACCGTGGGCAGTTTTACAGTGGTTTATTTTTCTTTTAAAATATTGGGATTTTTATATATACCATGGGCAAATTTTTAGCGGGCTTTCTCTTTTACATGGGGAGTTTTTATACACAGTGGCAAATTTTTCAGCGGATTTTCTCTTTTACATGGGGCGTTTTTATATACAGTGGGCCAACTTTTCAACGGGTTTTCTCTTCTACCTATTGGGCGTTTTATTTTATTGTTGGGCGTCCCCATTCGTGGTCTGCGATTTTGGTTTTCTTTCTGAATGTGTTCATATGGCCACGGGCGTTCAAGTGTTTCTATGGGCATTTTATCTCCTCTGTGTTTTGCTTTATTGATTTGGGCGTTCTCGGATGGTTGTGGGCGTATAAAACCCTGTGGGCGAATTCCTGATTGTTGGGCCTTTCGTTTTTAAATGGCTGCACTGTTGTTTCTTAAGACTAGACCTTACACCCTTTCGTTTTCATATGGCATTCGTTTACAATTGTATGGGCATTCATTTTTGGGTATGGGCACTCGTTTCTGGCATTTCGATTGCAAATTTAGGTTGAGATTTCATTCTGGCAATGAGGGTTTTAAAACTTACAGTTCGTTTCTCCTTTATATATATCTATATCAGATTATGAATAAGGTGTTCATTATGAAATAAATACTCTTGTAGCAATGGTATTTCTCTCCTTCTGCGGCACATGGTATAATAAAAAAATTTGTTAGGTTAATATGAGTTTACACAGGAAGCAATTGCATCCTTGTGAGGATAGGAAATACTGAGAAACTGTTTCGACCAGATTTCAGTCGGTGGGGAAAATAATGGTTCACTATTATCAAGATATAAGTTTTTTTTATTTTTCTTCTTCTTAATTTCCTGAAGTTTCCTATCCTTATTCTAAATTTCAACTTGAAAAATCTCATATGAGTTTCCCTTCTGTCTTACAAATGAGGAGGAACAGTGCATCGCCACTTCCCTTCGCCATTTGAAATCCCTTTACGAAAGATACTCAGGTTCCTTTTTGGGAACGCATGCCCTAAATTTTTTACCTAGAAACACTATACTTATTTCTTCTAATTCTCGACCCATTAAGTTCTTTGTTCTCGTGTTTGACTTCTGGTAAGTTGAAGTTTATGTTAATACAATGTCTGAGAGTTTTAAATACTATTTCCATTTACACATGGTTATTCATGCACACGCTCGTGCATATACGCTTATATGCATAAACATCTTATATTTAAGAATTTCCTATATTGTGTTGTGTGAAAATAGTATAACTTACTATGTTGGAAATAATCTTTAATGCAAGGTTTAAAAAGAAAATGTCTTCCATCAGAATTCACAACCTGTTCTTTTATTCAAAATAAAATGTTCATTCCTCTTACTCTAATGTATTTTGTAGCTTATCACAGGGGATTGCACTGATATATGGTTTATTTTCTATTTGTTTAATGTTGTAGCTCTTCTTATTTACCATAGCTTTTCTCAGCATCTTCTTTATGGATTCTTATTTATATAATGACCTCGATTCCCTCCCATTCTATGGAATTAGTACTATATTGTTTTCCCTTCAGTACATAAAAATATTCTAATACCCTATGGCTGTAGGATATTTAGAAAAACATACTACTGTAGCTGACAAGTTCCAGAATTTAAACCTTGGTATAACTAAGCAAAATTATTCAAGTTTTTTTTCAGGATCTATAACTAGATTACATAATTCCATGTTATATGGATTATAAAATGACTATTTAGTTTCTGTGTTCATGGTTTAACATTTAAAAATTTAAATTTGATCATTTATGGTAAAGATAAGTGGTGGGTAACCTACGAGTAGGAGGTAATTGACTTGTTGTAAGGATTGTAAAGTATGAGATTGTTTGTTTAAATTGCAACGTGACTATTGGTTCAATTACAATGTCGATACTTGCTCAATTTGCAATGCATTAAATGGTAACTGCAATGTTATTTAATTAGTGTTAAATGTGGTCATTATAAATATTGTTTATCGTTATATTAGTGGAATAGTCCTGGAATTTGTGGATGTTATGGAACCACAAGTGAGTATAGTAAGGGCATTGTTTTTCCAATCTAAAATAGAGTGTAACTTTAGTGTAGACGACATATAATAGAAATGTCATTGTTATTCTAATTGCCAAGTTATTGAATGATAGGGGGTGTCAATATAATAGTAGAATTGGTTTGGGTAAAGGTACGGTCATTGGAACTTAAAAGAAAATGTAAGGGTAGAGTTGGATAACCTATAGAATAGGGTGACTATGTTTTTATTTAATTGCAACTATGGTATTAAAAGGAAATGACTTTGCTTTTATCACATGCTATGGAAATTTATGGTTACTAATGACATAAATGTAAGGCCCCTGGAACTAAGTACCATAACTTATTGGGGTTCATTAAATGGGAATGTACTATCAATAAAAGTTTCTTGGTAATGGAAGGCATTCAATTAGAATGGCTATTAAATAAATTTACAATATGCTCATGTTAAAGCTAGCGTTCAAGTTATGGCAATTGTGGTGAAGATAAGGTAGTTTCAATGAAAGGGATTATTGTTAGGTTATTTGATTTTAAATATGCAATGGTGTTGTCATCGTGGTAAGGATGTGGTAGATTTAATGTGATGGATTATTGTTAGATTAGTTGATTTAAGATATACCATGGGGTTGTCATTATGAAAAAGTTGATGTAGCTGTATTTTTATGGAGGTCACCTATTGATGAAGGTGCCTGTTATTGCGCAAAGTCAAGGTGATATAAATTTAATGCATCTATTAGTTCATGATAACGGAGTTGTAAGGTCTATTGTTGAGGACGAACTTACATGTTGAAATGTTCTTGAATTAAGCACAATAGAATTATTCTGAGTTAGTAAGGGAAGGGTGTTGTTCTTAAAATTAATGTGGCACTGGGTTGGTAAACTTTCCGTGTGCTTGGTCTGCTTGTGTCGGGCGAGATGTAGACACCTCCATGTTCCTCAGAACAGTCGCCAGTCCTGAGACCTTAAATGGTTAAAATCGAGGGGAACCTGGGCTTGAGCGTTGCTTATGTGTCTTGGAGGTCCTAACCATTACAGGGTAGGACGGCGGGTAGTCAGTTCTACTTATCGTCGTTATGCATGCAGTTACTTGTCACGCGTCATTGTTGTCTTTTTATGTTCATCGTGGTTGCGTCTTGTTGGTCGTCGAGTGGTGACATAGAGTCTAGAGTGTCTGTTACTTCTACACGCGTGCACACACCTTAAACGCAAAAAAAAAAAATTGCACCTGTTATCAGAGTTGTTGGCGTAAAAAGCAGGTTGTTACATAGTTGAACTACCTCATTAGTCAAGTTAACTAAAAACTCAACCAACTTTTTAGTTAAGGGGGAAAAGTAATAAATCATAATAAGGGTTTTAAATAAATAATAACTAGTAGGTGGGACCCCTTGTGACTCCCTTTATCTCTTAACAATCATAAAATAACTAGTTAATTTAGCAAAATACCCCTCCTTGTGACTCCATTTTACACATTCAAATTTGACAATTCATCTCATTGACATTTGAAATTATTTTCAAAAAATATATTACTCATATATCCAAAGAAAACATGTTGTCCAAAACTTCTGAAGTCAACTGTCATCAACAACAAATACAATAAAACTCAAAAACCATATTTCCCACTATGGGATGAAATCTTTCCTTGATTGTTGTTGTCACCCTTTGATTTTTTTTATTTTTCCTTTTGTTGTGCTGAGCCTTTAGGCCTAGTCACATTGATCATGTGAGAACAATCATCCCTCAAATGCATCTGGGAAGAAACAGATTTATCAGAGCCATTGGAGGGTGAGGAAGGGGAAGCAAATGATTTTCCTTTGTCAGGGGCATGGTGGGCCTAAGTTTTCAATCTCTTTCTAGCATGGGAGGACTACACTGGTAATTGGGAAAGGGTATCTTGGACAATATGATTGTTAGGCAGTGGAGCAAGTAAGGACAAATTGGGCCATCCACGATGTTGGGAGAATGTCGGGTGGACAATTGCTTTCCATCCGTCGTTTTCAGGAACCTCGGGTTGTAATGAGACATGAGGGGGGCACGAGAATACCAGGGGCTTATGGATCTTGGAAAGGAGGCCTTCCAAGCCTAGGTTGGACCACTCCTTACCCAATCCAATTGAAAAATATAGCCTGAAACAACTAGCCTAAATCTTGTGAGTTAGCATCAAAGTGTATGGAGAACCTTGGCCTTCTTGGGCCTCTGTTCCAATTACCTCTCCCTCGGTTGCCTCTGCCATTGCTACCTCAACTGAAAATGTTCATCCCTGCATGCATGATTGATTAGCAAATAGTCCTTTTAGCAACCATGCATGAAAAATCTTTAGAAATATGAAATACATTTTGGCTCAACAACATATCAGACTCATGCAATCCAATCCATACAAATTTTTTAACTGTTGTCAATGAGCAAGGGGTGAACAAAAGGTCCTGGGATATGCGAGGGGTTTGTATTGAGAGAAGCATTATATATGAGGGGGGGAAGAAACACGGTTATTTCTCAAAGACAACAAGAAATCAACAGTAATGCAAACCAAAGAAAACATCACTATGATCCAACCAAGAAAGTGTGATTTCCAACTTCTTTAATACAAAATTCCTCTTGACTGTAATCAATTTTAGAATAGGGAGTGAAAAATGAATGTGGGAAGACGATGGGGTTGTAATTAGAGAAAAGTGAAATAATGGTAGGGAAAGAGTGCGGGTACTATTCATAAAATTAATTAAGTAATCCATAAAAAGTTTCTGTAAAAGGAAATACACCAACCAAATGACCACTGTGACCCAAAAAACAACTACTGTGTATAGTTCAAACAACTCTGTGCATTGACTTGCTCATTGTTCGTAATCAAATATTTAACACAGTGTCATCAAACAAGACAATATGCATTCAACAACAATATGTAGGGGAGCTCTATTCTTCTCATTTATCCATTTAATATTTTAAAACAAATCCCAAATGCATAAACAATCACTTATTTCCACTATGTTCAATATCAAAATCGACCACTGCCCATGAGTTATTTCAATCATCAAATACAAACTCAAAGGTCATGCTCGATTCTTTCTTTTAATTCATTTAATAATTAAATTGCAATGAGGTTACACTGTCACAGACCATGTGCTTGTCTCTACCATAAAGAATGATATTCAACAACATTCATAACAGACAACCAAGTACAACCATCAATATTTTAATTGCAAAGATCATGACTTGCCACTTAACACACATACAACAATCACCATTTCAACTCACACTATGTCGAGGAATACACAAACCACTTAACAAAATGCAAGATATTTCCTATGACTGTACAGATCCCATTTACTTTGACTCTAAACATTCACAATGATGGGTTATCAATCCAATACAACAAGGCAACAACAATATGCCTGATCTCATAAAACAAATCGATCAAATTGCAGCAAAGTCATGTTAAAAAACCCGTGACTCTCTTTGATGGCACAATCAAATAATACCCAAAACATATACAGTGGATGGCCATGCCATGATTACCATGATTTCAAAGGTCCCATTCAACAATTTAAAACACACAGTCACAACAAACATTAACTCAACTTATCATGTTGTAGGAACGCCACACATACCCACGCATCACGCACGAAGAAATGTTGTGACTCAATCAATCAAAACTAATGTTGGATTAACAATTCAACAATTGCAATGTAAGAGACAATGACTATGCATTCAAACCAATTCCCCAATCAACCAATTACCACGTTGAGTTTATCAATCTGATTCTCATGATAACCAATGCAGTGACTAAATACCAAAACCAACACCATTGTCAACATAATCGACAGAGATGAGCCAGAAATCGAGCACTGTCAACAATATACCAACAATTCATAACAACCACCATTATACCCGAAAGCCATAATGGCTTCCTCTATCAAAACCCAGGCTTGAGAAAACACAAGCTTGTTCTGTGGACCCACACAGGGATACATGAAGTCAACTCCCATCATTGGGTGAGAAACTCTGAGACCAATGGTGCACACACAAGGTATACCACAATTAACTTCGTAGACAGGATGATAATTTCCATGATAGGAGAGACTATGAACGGAGGAGAAAGGCTCCATTTTTTTTTGTAACAACAATTACAACATGCATGGTATAACCCTTGTGGTTCTCCCAATCAACCCAAGAATGTTGATATAAGACAGGAACGAGAAATAACAGTCACCTTAAGCAAGCCCTTTGGAAAAAAACCATCACAACCCACTGCACATCGTTAGTAACATGAACAAACTCATACCCAAGTGAAGCAAAGCGCAGTGAAACAAGGCATTTCAAACCCAATAAACCCCATAACAACAAAAGACTAGGCATTGGATACGATAGCATGGAGACAACCAGCCACTCTAAACCAAATGAAACCTTTCGACTAAAACCAACAAGGATGACAGAAAGCCTTTATGGCTGCCAACACTCAGAACGACCAATAACACTATCACTTCAAACTTTATTGCAATGAAAAACCACCAACGATTCATTCCATAAAAATATCACCAATCAACATAGTCGCCAGAATTAAGGAAAGCACAAACCCATACATACCAAGCCACTATATATTTCATAACCAGATAAAATTCATGGATGGAAAAAATACATACCTGTAACCAAGAGCGCCTTAAAAATGTGAGTTGGTCGAGCAGTTCTTCCTCTTCTTGAAATTTATAGCCTAACTACAACAAACCCAGTTGATCAATAACCTGAATAAGGTGGCGGCCAGTGGAAAGAGTAAGGGTGATGTGCAGTAAATGCACGTCGCCTCCACCCCCAGTCAATTAATTCCTTAGTACATGCCAACAAGCTTCCCATTAACTCATTCAATTAAACCATGTATAGAAACCATCACCCACTAATTTCCAATAATGCGACCCATACCACATTTATCCATTTCCAAATTATGCCATAACATAAATCAACCATGTTTCATATAACTCAATCAAATCGCATATCTATTAACTTGTTATCTAGGATTATCAACAATCATTTCAATTTCAATGCATGTATAGTAGTATATTAGCATAGTTTAATTCCTTCCTTTTGCATTTTGTTACATTGATTTTATTTCTTTCCCACTACCCTTATATATTATTACTAACATGTCTCTTGTGTAGGTGTCCCAGTAATGGATCTAAGCACTAGCAAATTTGGGTCATTTTGCGATGACTATTTCAATGTGCTTGAGACGTTATGTCGTGGATATTGCGATGAATCTTGAGTCTCTCAAACATCCTTTCATATGATGTGGAAAGTTCGACGAACTTGAATTAACGTCGCAAGAGCGACAACCGTAGGGAACTTCTCACAAATGCGACAAAAAAAGAAATATCATAGCCAATACGACTAAGTGAAGAATTCATCGAAAGAGCGACACAGTAGGGAAATCATCGCACACTCGACAATAGATGTACGTTGAAATTGTGACGACAACATTTTTTGGTTTATATAGAAAATTCGTCGCAAGATTTTTATTGTGCGTCAACATGGCAACGACAAATTTCGTGGTGTACGTCGAAGTTGCAACGACAACTTTCATGGTTTATATAGCAAATTCGTCGCATGATTTATCTGGTGTACGTCAAATTTGCGACGACAACTTTTTTGGTTTATATAGCAAATGTGTCACTTACCTGTCCATCTTTCAAACCATATGCTAGATCAATTTCCCTCTACATAACATTGGCATCTCCATTACAATGAGCTTCTCTAACCAATTCAGACAGTCGTTGCCATGATAACCTACCAACATTATGTTGTTTACATCTTTCAATCCATACATTCATCTAGTCAAGATTATTTGCAATGTATAAATGCAGTGCATCCCACTCTTGAGCAACTGAATCAAAAAAACATAATTCACCAATATTGAATATTAGTTATAACGTACAATATGCAAGTAATTATAAATATTTATAATTTATGAAATAAATTATATTAATATATTAATGAGTATGATCATATACACAAAAAAATGAAACATTATATGTATTATTAATATAATTTTTCACAATTATTAATATATTACCTCTCATTTTTTTCATTCTACCTTTCCCCAACAGATGCTCCTCATATTCAAATATTTTGATGGAGTTCACATCCCAAATGCGATCCACTGCATGCATAGTTGGTGTTGCTAATTTATGAAGATATTGACTAATATACACCATGGATTGATATACCATATATCCCTCCACCATAGAACCCTCAGGACGTGCTCTTTTTCTAACCAACGCCTTCAATGATTTCAAGTGCCTCTCCACCATCCACATTGACCTTGTGTGAACAGGTCCACAAATTTCAATCTCCTCAACTTGGATAATGAGGTAGTGTTCTTGTGCATTGAAAAATGTAGGAGGTATATACTTTTTCATTTCACACATTAGACGAGGAATTTCTCTCTTCCAATACTTTATATCATCTTCATGGATTTCTTTCAATGACAACGATCTACATGAGATCATGACACAAGAAAATAGCATGTTTCAACATTAACATAATATAATATATTACATTACAAGTAAAACATGTGTCATTAAGTACAACAATAATTTGAAAGAACATTTTGCAAATAAATCACAACTACGTCTTACCTCATGTATTTTCCAAGATCATATATAACTTGTTTGACGGTTTTCAAAGTCATTTGGGAGAGATAGCGGTAGAACATACTGTAACAACAAAATGAATCATTATTTGTTGCAACCAAAGTAGACAAGAAAAAATAAAAAATAAATAAAAGATCTATAAGTCCAATATATATAAATATGTATACCAAACTTATTACGTTAATGAAGGTATGCCAATCATGTGTTTTTACCCCACCAAATTCACCTTTCTTCGTTAATATATTTTTTATGTTTGAAGCAAAACTCGTGGGAAATTTAATTCTTTGAATGACCTCTTTTACATCATTACTTTGTTGCTTTGTTAATAACTATGGAAGTTTATTTCGGTATAGTAATTCATATGATCTATTTGAATATCGGATCACACTTTGCATTGCATGATTGGCTTCCTGAATGTCAGTACAAATTTTGACAACTTTTTCTATGTCCCTCCTACCATCTATGATTCACCATAATGTTTCAGTCACATTCTTCCCGATATGCATTGTATCAAACAAATGAGCTATTTTTAGCTCCTCGTAGTAGGGAAACCTCATGAATTGAGCAGGATAACATTTCATTCCTCGTGGAAGCCCATTATTAATGCCTTCATGATGATTGTGGCCTTCATGAAACATAAAAGAAATCACAAAAATAATTATCAAATACGGTAAAATAAATTCAATGATTAAAATGAACATTCAAAACATTACATGATCTACAATACATTATGAAATTGAGTACCTTGACGATTTCTATTATATTCCAACCTCCATAGGTGAGGCGTCATTCCTCATGGTTTTAAATTAGTCTCTTCTTTCCCATTGAAAAGATGTTTTTCTGTAATAGGATACCTATGGTTCTTAGGAAGAAGTTGTCTATACTCATAAAACACCATCTTCCCTAAAATTTTTGAATGACGATACTTCATATTAGGTCCAGAAACTAGACATGCAAATTTACATTTTGTTTGAAGACTTGCAACAAATGGATTAATATCAATTATACGATGAGATTATTTAAAAATTAAACATGCACCATGATAACATTAAAATAATATATAGTATTAAAGAGTAATATTAGAATGCTACATACCACAAAAATGTGTTAATCCAGGGGCATCATGAATTGTCCATAAAACTATTCCACGGAATTTAAATTTCTTCTCCCTGATTGGTTTACATATGTCATACATTATGATGCCAACCCATAACTTTAGTAGCTCGTCAATAAAAGGCTTGTTATATACATTCATATCT
>ML779428.1:61776-83204 GCA_009831015.1 Picea engelmannii
TAAGAAATTATTATAAGTCTAATTATCTTATAAATCAATCTTAATTTCTAACCTATTAAGTATAAATAGGTATCAATTTTTTTGAATGTAAATCTTTCTTTAAAGTTTACATTATATGACTTGACTTAACGATGAATTTAAAAACCATTTATTATATTGTAATGAAAAATTATTTAGATTTTTTTATTATGGTATATCGTTTTAATTTTTAATTTTTATAGATGTTATTTATTTTTCAATTTAATTTGTTAATGGAAAATGAAACATGGTTTTAGATTTTAGTGGGCTTAATGGTTAAGAACATGTGTTTCCTCTTAAGAGGTTAAGAGTTCAAATCTAGAGGGGATAGGGTACTTATACTTTAGTAGACTTTACCAGTCAAATCGTTGGGCACAGGGATCCCTTGTCCCACAAACAAGAGGGTCTCATACACCAATTTGGTGTCTAGCGTGACCTTAAAAATAGATTATTATTATTATTATTTATGGGTAAAAGATATAAAGAATGAGATTTGGAAAACAATCACAATCACTAATGGTTTTTCTCTAGATTTTTTATAAGTTTCTTGATCAAAGATACATTGTGATATAATTATCAAATGGAAATTATAATAAGAGATTTAATTTTTCTACTTCTCTTTGAGAGCAAAGTTTGGATTAATTTTTACTATATTTTTGTTTAATAAAATAGGTTAAAATCTCTTTAACATATGTAAAATTTTGTATAGATCTATTTCATAATTGTATTTATGTTTCGTGAACTATACATATATATTAAAGAAAAAATGTAGTTTGTATTCAAATAGAGTATAAAATGTAATTATAAGGTGCTCAATGCACTCACATGTATTCTTTGAAGAGGAGAGCTTTGAAAGGCCAAAAAATGAGTTGATCAAGACTCTAAAACATTACCAAAAAAAAGATGACATTAACATATATAAATTCTGAAAGCATTGACCTTATGTAACCAAGAAAAAAGGGCCTTGAATGACAAAAAAAAACTGAGTTTATCAAGACTTCAAAAATTGTCAAAGACTATATTACACTAACAAGCTATCCATTGACAACAAAAAATCATGAAATTCTTAGACACAAAAATGCAAACTACATATTCAAATTCCAAAAGTATCATTAAAAGGCCTCAAGTTTATCCTGTCTACTAACCCGATAATGATCTTCATGAAATTCTACAATGAAATAGGTATTCCCCATCAAAGCTAGACCTTCCTTTGAGAGTTTATTTGTCACTTGGTTTTGTTCATGGAAAATATGTGAAAATACAATATCGTGGAACGTTGTTGCTACATCCTTCACATGTTCTACTACAACAAGTAGTCTGATATTTTGAACCTGCACCTATTCAAGCATCCATTTGATAACCATAAGGGAGCCAACAAATATCTAAATAGAGAACATTTCCATATCCAAGGAGAATTTAAGCAAATAGTAGAGTACCATAAATTCACCCAGATTGTTGGTTCCTCGCCTCATGTTTGCTTTAAAGTGAAAGTAATAGGAATCTAATATGAAATAGGTAAACCCAATTCTCACTATTCTATTATGTCGTTGAGAGGCCCCATCAAAGTGGCCCCAAGGAAAGGTATTACCACCTGTACCTTTCCAACCATCCTAGGGATCTTTTTGTGGGAACCTCTTTGAAGAAAGGAAGGAGAACCATTACCTATGTTGAAACTTGGAAGGTTAGGTGAAGTTTTCCTCAAAAATAACAAAGTTTCTTGTAGTCCATATACCCTAGATAAATAGAAATGGTACATCTCCTAAGCTACTCAATTCCTGCCCAGAAAGCCATGACTGGAGATAGATTTTTTTTTTTACAGAAGCGGGTATTTGTATATTATCAAAAATTGTCCATATTACAAAAAAGAGCTGACTGCGGATCTATCTTTTTTCTAGTATCAAATTGCAGACCATCATTCTTATAGCAGCTTGTTTGATGACCGTTGTGTTTCATTCACTACAAACTTGCCATGTAAAATGGCTATGAAACTATGCAACAAAAACTGGTTTTTACAGTTCATAATAACCTGTGCTAAGGATGGGAGGGGCCTGCTTCATTGTGCGCATCGTCCTCCTCTGCTTGGTCCCTGTCCCCTTGCTATTGGTTTTCTCTATCCCAGACGTAGTCAGAAAAACCTAGGGTCATTTGATCATGCTGATTGTTGGCCACTGAATGGAAGGTAGAAGGGATCAAAGATTCGCCTGTACCTGTTGAGCGAACGGGGTGCTGAGGAAGGCATTGGTTGGGCTCTTAGAGCTTCCTTGTATTCTGGTTAACTCCCCGCAAAACGATGGATAATTCCTGATTGTGCCTGTGCTCCATTCTCTACATTTGACTTTGGACTACGGCCACATTTTCCTGAATTCACTGGTTTTCTTGCATTAGTTCCCTGTGTCTGGATGTTGCCCAGTTCTTTATTCTTTGACACTCAACCTGCAATCCCTGAAATTGTCCCCGCATATCCTCCAGAGTGCAAACAAGGCCAGTGCATTGTTCACTGTTTCTTCAACTCATGGTTGTGTTGCATGCTAGGAAGGTATAGAGGGTGAGCAGAGCTTAGTCGTGGGAGGGGGAAAGGGGGAGGAGAGGGTGGGATTCAGAAATACGAGGGCACTTGTTGATAACAGAAGATCTGAACTGGAGGGAGGATCTAGAGGAAGGCCTCCACAGGTTGTTATAAGTCGAGGTGTCCATGATTACCCACGAGCAAGGAGGGGAAGTCCACTGGTGCGAGGCCTGGGGTGACACAAATTGAATGTAACTGGTCATCCGGAAAGAGAGGTTGGAGGACTGCTCAATTAGGGAGTTCGTGTGTGATCTAAAAATAGAAGGCTGACTTGGTATGCTATGCAAGCACCCCTACTTCATTAAAATAAACTTTACAGGACCTTGCTTCATGTGTTAAAAATATGCAATATAAACTTATGTGTTAAGTTCATGCTTCTTCCTTTAAATGTTTATGTATGAAGAAATGTTCTTGTAAATGGTTAAATATGTATTTCAAATAAATACACAGCAACACAAATTGCAGCAAATAAACCATCAAACTCATAACAAGAACAAGTTGATAAAGGAGTTCACCCCCCTCCAGGCTACATCTCCTTGAACCTCCATAATGGACTTGGCTCTCTGGGATTAATTAGTCAAAATTTCTTTTACAAGCTACTTCTCAACTCAAATGGAAAAATAGACTGCACCATTGAGATCAGAACACATAAAAACCCCAAAAATGACTAGTACAACTCTGAAAACGGATCATGGCTCATCCGGGCATGACTTCCTCTACATGTGGCCATAAGCTTCCCTGAGCTTCTCTTTGGAAAAAACACCTGTAAAAGTCTTCAACAGCCTCTGAAACCTGTCGCAATGTGTTCAGAGCATATCGATTAGCCCAAAATGATTATTCAATCACAGAAAACAAATATAGGCTCACCAAACCATGTCCTCCATCAAAGAGGGCTTGAAGTTCCCTGGAGCTTCCTGAAAGTTCAATGGTGAAAATATTGTAGAAGAAGTCTTCAAATGGCTATGAAAATGGCACCAATGGATCCAGCACATCCAAAAACCCCTAGCTGGGCTTTTACAGCACCTCAAACGGCCAAACGATGAAGAAGTTAGGCCTCCTCCATCTTCCTCCTTCAACTTTGCTGGAACTGGCTCTACAGAACGCACCTCTGTGTGCATGAACCAAGAACACGCTCCAAAATGCACGTTTAAACCCAGCGCCGAGTGGTTCTGAATAACCGTGCAAACTGTAGGATGGTTAGGGCGCCTCCAGCCCCCAACCGCCTAGCTCTCGAGCATATGGGAGTTAATGTGACCACGCGCATGTCAAAAAGTGGTTAAACCATAACCGTTTGAAACCAACTCTGCGCGCTCCAACTGTGGTCATATGGTTAAACACGCAAAACCGGGGGATAACATTTTAAACCCCCACGCGAATATACAACCGCACAGACATTTATAAAAGGTGTAAACTATGGGTTATAAACCCATGCCACATTAAAAATACACGGTTACATATACATCCACGCACAACAATACAATGGTCAATCAAATGTAAATATATGTGGGCTATATTTAAACACCACCCGCGCGCAAACAATACGGATATCGGTCACATGAAAAAGGGAATATGACCGCGGGTCGGGGCTTAAGCCCTGGCCCGACCCTTCCCGCACCAATGTAAATAACACGAATATAAATATATTCGAATCCATATACCTATCAAGTGACAAGGTATGGCCCATTGGCCGAGCGGTCGTCCGAAGGCATTGGTGTTGGAGAGGTCCGGGTTCGAATCCGGTGGACCATTGAAATTTTGAACAACCAAACAATAGACCATTAACCAATAACCAAGGGACACATGGCGCCCATGGATTGGGCCAGGTGCCCTCATACCATTTGCCACACAAATGACACGTGTCATCTCCTCATTCGCCAGCAGTCAACCATTAAACGCGTGCCACGTCATCGTCGTACAATCCAGTCACCTGCTGTGTCAGCCTGCCACGTCATCCGACACGTAGGATGCTGACGTCATCCCGTGCCACGTGTCATCCTTCCAGTGGTGACATGTGTCACCTCCGAATTGGTCAACCGTACGCCCAAAAAGTCCAAAAATGCATGCCATGAGTCACTCCCTGGAGCCGCCACATGTCCTGTACGGACCTGCCACGTATGTTGTACGGTCCTGCCACGTGTCCTGTACGGACTGTACGGGCTTGACACGTGTCCTGTACAGACAGGTACAATCAGCATCAATTTTTTGCTTGTTTGGCTCGGCGAACAGATCGCGATATCTTCTCCATACGGACTCCGTTTGAGAAAGTAAATATACCGCCAGAATCAGGAAGACGAGATGGACGCAATGGTATCATTTTCGTCACATTCCGAGCACTTTGAAAATTGAGCAAATTTTTACCCCCTGGTCCAGATTTTGATCACACCTTCCCACTGAAAGGATTTTGGACCCACAAAAGCTTATCTGTCTACTTTCAAGTCATATCAAAATCTTTTTGACAATCACCTGAATATTTCGACATGCTGTGCACTGCAACTGGATATGTCCTTCAACCACTGCTCTCTGGCTGCTGCTGACCGACTGCTCTCTCTGTGCTTGGAAGACTGCCAACCTTCCCACTAAGAATCAAGTCCTTCTCTCGAACTCTTTGGCGTCAACAAAAATCAACTCTCCAATGGCTGAAAAAAACTTCCTGCGACATCTTGTCACAAGCCAAGAAAAACATCAATCTTGAAAACAAATCATACAAGATTGAAAAATGATGCCAACAAAAGTCTTTTGTTCTTCAAACAAACTGTCGCATCTCGTACTTTATCAAAGCACATGGTGTTTTCAAAATCAACTTTCAAGTCAATAAACACCATCGACTAAACACAAGTCGAACAACACGATCGACACAACATAGTTGTCAGAAAATCATCAACCAGTTGAGACTCATTTCAATATCAAATCGACCTTCCTATAAATGCACACATAACGCTGAAAAGTGCATTTACAATCAGAAAAATGCAAGCGTTACTTGCTTAAGAAATCCAACCATTTCTTACCAAACCAACTGAATGGTGACTTTTTCTGCAGAACATCGTCCTCTTGTGAATCATCTTGACTCACATCAATGATGGAATCTCCACTTCCATTCTTTCCAATCTTCTTATCCAACTGCTTCTAAGGCTGTGGACGAATAGTTGGATGCAACGTCCAACATTGGTCAACAAGATGACCCCGCTTCTGACAGTGAGTGCAAACTTTTTGCATCCTCCTTTCACGCTGCCTTTGCTTAGAAAGTTTCCTGAAAGCGGTTAATCTTTTCCAACACTTTGAAACATGATGGTTATACAAACCACAATACGTACATGGATTCTTTCTTCCATTTTTACATACAAAGTTATTATGCTTAACATAATCAAATGCAACTGAATGATAAGCAGAATGATACCTTGAACATTCACCTTTATCGCCTCTTTGAGGAGGTGAATCTGAAGAGTTACAAGCTCTCCTTCGAAGATCATCAACAGTGTTCTTATCCTCATCACTGTCACAACTCTCACATTTGCATTCATCCTGAATACAAGCCTTGCATGCTGAAGGGATTGAACTTTCAACAAAAGTTCTCGAACTTTCACCTTTAAAGCCTTCCTGAGGAGGTGAACTTGAAACAAAGTTTATCCTTGGAAATTTTTCCCTTGTCTCCTCGACTTTGGAATTTGCTCCATCTTTCCGTTCATATCCAAGACCACAATACCTGGGTCTTTATTCAACAACAATAGGCTTAACAATGCCTTGTGCATGCTTACCCAAACCTCTACCTTCATAGCCCATTTTAAACATCAATTTGGACCCTATTCCCCTTGTGTGACTCTCAAAACCACCAAAACATTCATCTTTAGAGGAATTAGAAGATAAACTAACACTGCATACCTTATATTCATGCATGTACTTGGTAAGGGTTTCTTTTTCTTCATGGAGTTGAATCTCCATCTCATGCAACTTTTCAAGAAACTGTTCTTTCTCCTGCTTCATGGCCATCAACTGCTCTTCAAGGGCAATGTTCTTATTCCTGTCTTCATACATCTCTTTTATCAAATCTCTCATAGTTATCAACTCTTCGTTAGATAATGAAAATGTATGAGAACTATCAATACTTGAAGCTTCTGCCATCCTTGCAAGATATCAAACTTCAACACAAAATTTGCACAATACCAATAGCTAAATCTCAAGCTATCAATGGAAAACACATGAGCGAAACAAACTTATGCTCTGATACCACCTGATCTAAAAATAGAAGGTTGACTTGTTATGCTATGCAAGCACCCCTACTTCATTAAAATAAACTTTACAGGACCTTGCTTCATGTGTTAAAAATATGCAATATAAACTTATGTGTTAAGTTCATGCTTCTTCCTTTAAATGTTTATGTATGAAGAAATGTTCTTGTAAATGGTTAAATATGTATTTCAAATAAATACACAGCAACACAACTTGCAGCAAATAAACCATCAAACTCATAACAAGAACAAGTTGATAAAGGAGTTCACCCCCCTCCGGGCTACATCTCCTTGAGCCTCCATAATGGACTTGGCTCTCTGGGATTAATTAGTCAAAATTTATTTTACAAGATGCTGCTCAACTCAAATGGAAAAACAGACTACACCATTGAGATCAAAACACATAAAAACCCCAAAAATGACTAATACAACTCTGAAAACGGATCATGGCTCATCCGGGCATGACCTCCTCTACATGTGGCCATAAGCTTCCCTGAGCTTCTCTTTGGCAAAAACACCTGTAAAAGTCCTCAACAGCCTCTAAAACCTGTCCCAATGTATTCATAGCATATCAATTAGCCCAAAATGATTATTCAATCACAGAAAACAAATATAGGCTCACCAAACCATGTCCTCCATCAAAGAGGGCTTGAAGTTCCCTGGAGCTTCCTGAAACTTCAATGGTGAAAAAATTGTAGAATAAGTCTTAAAATGGCTGTGAAAATGGCACCAATGGATCCAGCACATCCAAAAACCCCTAGCTGGGCTTTTACGGCACCTCAAACGGCCAAACGATGAAGAAGTTAGGCCTCCTCCATCTTCCTCCTTCAACTTTGCTGGAACTGGCTCTACAGAACGCACCTCTGTGTGCATGAACCAAGAACACGCTCCAAAATGCACGTTTAAACCCAGCATCGAGCGGTTCCGAATAACCGTGCAAACTGTAGGATGGTTAGGGCGCCTCTAGCCCCCAACCGCCTAGCTCTCGAGCATATGGGAGTTAATGTGACCACGCGCATGTCAAAAAGTGGTTAAACCATAACCGTTTGAAACCAACTCTGCGCGCTCCAACTGTGGTCATATGGTTAAACACGCAAAACCGGGGGCTAACATTTTAAACCCCCACGTGAATATACAACCGCGCGCACATTTATAAAAGGTGTAAACTATGGGTTATAAACCCATGCCACATTAAAAATACACGGTTACATATACATCCGCGCACAACAATACAATGGTCAATCAAATGTAAATATATGTGGGCTATATTTAAACACCACCCGCGCGCAAACAATACGGATATCGGTCACATGAAAAAGGGAATATGACCGCGGGTCGGGGCTTAAGCCCCGGCCCGACCCTTCCCACGCCAATGTAAATAACACGAATATAAATATATTTGAATCCATATACCTATCAAGTGACAAGGTATGGCCCATTGGCCGAGCGGTCGTCCGAAGGCATTGGTGTTGGAGAGGTCCGGGTTCGAATCCGGTGGACCATCGAAATTTTGAACAACCAAACAATAGACCATTAACCAATAACCGAGGGACACGTGGCGCCCATGGATTGGGCCAGGTGCCCTCATACCATTTGCCACACAAATGACACGTGTCATCTCCTCATTCGCCAGCAGTCAACCATTAAACTCGTGCCACGTCATCGCCGTACGATCCAGTCACCCGCTGCGTCAGCCTGCCACGTCAGCCAACACGTAGGATGCTGACGTCATCCTGTGCCATGTGTCACCCTTCCAGTGGTGACACGTGTCACCTCCGAATTGGTCAACCGTACGCCCAAAAAGTCCAAAAATGCATGCCACGAGTCACTCCCTGGATCCGCCACATGTCCTGTACGGACCTGCCACGTATGTTGTACGGTCCTGCCATGTGTCCTGTACGGAATGTACGGGCTTGACACGTGTCCTGTACAGACAAGTATAGTCAGCATCAATTTTTTGCTTGTTTGGCTCGGCGAACAGATCGTGATATCTTCTCCATACGGACTCTGTTTGAGAAAGTAAATATACCGACGGAATCAGGAAGACGAGACGGACGCAATGGTACCATTTTCATCATATTCCGAGCACTTTGAAAATTGAGCAAATTTTTACCCCCTGGTCCAGATTTTGATCAGTGTGCGAGGGGAGGGAGGGGATGGGGTTGGGGGGGTGGAGCGTGGGGATAGATTTTACTCAATTTCTTCCCAGAAAACCATGATTGGAGATAGATTTTACACACACAAAAAAAAACTTTATTTATGAAAGAATAGTACGTTTTTATAAGTTGATATTATATTTATTTTTGTTTTATAATAAAAAAAAAATTTGAATTGACGTGAACATTACAAACATGGCACAACTCACCCAATTGGGTTATAGAAAACACCTTTCGACATAATTAGGTCACCTCTCAACATCATATTTATGAAGTCACCTTCCAAAGTTGTGGAAAAATGAGTGTAATACTTTCCATCTAGGAATGTAATTTGACGTACAAGTTGGTTTTCATAAGGCATTTTTGCCATCAAATATGGTTCAAAATCTAACACACGAATCATAAAAGTTAAGTAAAATGCTCAAATTGTTTAAACTCACAAATTTGACGGAGATTTTTTTTTTTAATTTCTACCTTGGTTTTAACCATGGGAATGAAGAGAGGAAGACAGTATCAAATAATCTTAGAAGAAATACAGTAACAATATCGAGAAAAAAGGAATCACTAAATTATTTATTTGGCATTTTATTTATATAGGAAATATTTAGTTATCTAGCCACCTATAAAAATTGATTAAATAAAAGTACATGTAGTGGAGGTTGTTTAGAGTCACAAATAACTCTACTAGCCACGACTACATGAAAAATAAAGCTAATAAGAATAATGGTTATAATAATTAATGAAATTGACTTAGCCACGTGATCTTGGGATATATCAATTCCCCCTGATTTATATAGAGATCATCTTTGCTTTCCTCATGATTTACAAAATATCACAATATCTAGGGAACTAAAGTTGTAATAGAAATATGTTGTGTCACATATAAGTGTTTCAAAATGTCTTCTTAATACTTTTCACTATTGCTATTATCATTGCCTCAGAGCGAGCCTTTTCATGCTCCCAGTTTGATTATGCAACTTCATAATATTCACTAGAGCGAGGAGTCATGGAAGGGTTTGGAAGGGTTTGGAGATTGATTATTAGAAGATGGAAGTACAACATTTGTCTCAAACCCCAAATCATCTATTAGCTTGACCAATTAACTATTGTTCATTTAAAATAGTCTTAGCATATAGCAATTTCTTCAACTTTTTCTGGATCAATGGTTCCAACATACAATGCACTTTACTCGGTTTCTTCTGGAATGGTTTGACACCTTCCTTAAAAAAATGACAAGTTGTATAATTTGTATTTCATATCATTTCATGTCATTATAAGATCAAGAAAATGCATCCATATATTGTCTAAATAATTGAATGTAAGTTTATCTTTCATTTGGATTAAAACAAGTTCCAAGGTTAACATTTTTTGGGTTTTCAACAATACCCAAATTAATCAGTTCATGATTCATGAATGAGATATTTTTCTTGACAATATCTTCAAATTTTTCCCTTAATCTATTATAGTTTCTCCAATGTTAAAACATAATTTCCTTGGAATGAAATCACCATTAACATTTTTCATTCCATCTTGACAATTTTACAATGCACTATAGTGTTCTTCATCATCAATCATTGCATCTTTGAGAGTGTCTTTGTCAGTCAAGAACTAGAAAAATTGTTAATCGTCGTTAAACACCCTCCAATTAGTAAAATTATTAGGAAATGATGGGCTAAATAGTAATTCAGTAGTGAACTCGTCCTTATCATAGTTAGTTTAGAAGCAACATTAACCAACATATCATCGTAGTTAGCTTAGAAGCAACATTGGCCAACATATCAACAAGTACAATTTTAAATTACGGAATATAAGTAATGTCAAAAGATTCAAATTCATCTATTAACTCCCATACATTGAGATAACAACTTCTCAAATGCTCTGATGCGATAAGAAGTTAATAGATTTTTTTGCCTACCTTACAATTATTTCTAGACCATAGCAAAATTTCAAAGATTTCACCTTTAAATCAATAGTTTTTCTTGAGACTTGAATTAAAGACTCATATTTTGCAGTGTTATTAGTCCATTCAAATTCAAGTCTACAGGAAAGAAAGTGGTGTTTTTTTGTTTTGGATTAATTGAAATGCATAGAATTCATATGTCTTATTGTGATTTAGAATAATAAAAAATCAAAATCCAAATGCCAATATTTACCCTTAAGTTCGTTGAAACACTATGATGCAGGAGCATCGCCTTCACAGTCATCAACGCACATGTGGAGGAGAGAAGAATGACATTTCAGCAAAGCCAGAAATTCAAACCGAGCATTAACTCAGAATTTATTTGGGTTGTTGAGATATTTTGTTGAGCAAATTTTAAAATCATAACTTGTTTCTAAAGTCTCTAAGGATTGTAAGAAATTGTAGACATGGAGTGTTGACTCTTTTTTATAGTAATTAGCAGTTATCGTAATAGGACTGAGTAGGTAATAGTTTTAAGTTTGAATTGATATATTTCAGGAACAGGACAAGAGAGCTCAGGGAGCTGGTCCTTAAAAAGTTTCATTTTTCATTGTAAGAGTAGATCAGGATGGATAGCGTAGGATAGAACAAACTAGAACAGAATAGAAGGAACACCATGTAATTTTCATTCTTCAGTAACGAATAGAACAGACAGGATATTGTCATATATCTGTGTTCATTTACTGTTTAAAGAAAAGTGTGTTGTATTCTCTGTGATGTTCATATTTTCATTTTCATTTCCTGTTGAGAGTGGAGAGAATGACTGTATGATTCTATAAGGAAACTGGATAAGTTTCAGTTGTTTTTCTACTGAACCGTGTATGCAAGGTGTGCATTCCCTAACGCAAGGTGTGTGTTAACTAGATCTCAGACCGATTCAGAGAGGGAGGTTCAGAGGAGAATAAGGAGACTTGATATTCCAGGTGCAAGGAGTGCACAGAACTTAGAGCCGACTAAGTTCGAAGAAACAACAAAGAAGAATGCCAGGAGGGCGTGAGATATTTTCTTTTCAAGAAAATCCCTTCGAATCTGAGTTATTTGAAATCCTCAAACGCAAGGTGTGCGTAGGAGTTCGAATCTTTAAGGAGAAGAAGCTCAGGAGGGAGTGTGTTTTCGTTCACAGAGATCCAGCTGAAGAAGGACTGAAGATTTAGTCCTTGACACTTTGAAGATTTCCTAAGTCTGGGAAGAAAATTCGTACAAGCTCAGGGGGGATACCACAATAACCGTCAGATCTGAATGCAGAGAGTCGATAGTCGTCGGATCTAGAAGAGCGGTGAGGAGTTGAACGAACGGTGGAAATACTTCGAGAGGAAGTGTCGATCTTCCGATAGCCGTCAGATCTGTGGGAGCAACGCGAACCTTAGCGCCTTGTGCCCAATGGAGGATTTCGGCATTCAGCGTCTGGTGGAACAAGGGTGAAGTTCCTTTGGACTCAGGTGTTGCGAAATCCCGATGACCGTCAGATTTCACAGAAGACACCTGTCAAGTAGGGAAGAGATCAAGAGGTGGGAAACGTGGTGAGTAGTTGGTGTTTGGGAGAATCACCGAAAGAATCAAGATTGTCCATCGTGGAGAGGACAAGTGGCGACAAGATCTGATTGACCGAGGGACTCACGAGGAGAAGAGCGGGGGATTCACGAGAAGGAAATCCACGAAATCATCCAGACCGTCCCTCAGGAAGAATAAGATGGAGGATCCTGATCGTTGGTCAAGGGGCAGCGGAGACCGTCGATCCAGTGTGAAAGGATTTCGGAGTTTCTGCGTTCGGGGAACTGAAGGTGCATGACCTTTAGTCTCGCAAGTTGCGAAACCCTGAAGTGCGAAACCTCGACGTGCTCAAGTTTTGACCCTAGGTCACGGGACCGGGTCATATGAAAATCCACTAAGGGAGGTGTTAAAAGAATGTGGGGTCCTTTCAGAGTTCAGAACTTCAAGAGTTGAGAGGTAGGAGAGCATGTTCGCGGGTTTTCCGAACCGCGAACTCCGATATCCCTTTTGGTGTAGACACGTGTTCATGGGATGTGGTCACGTGAGGTAGGAGCTAAGAACCTTAAGCCCCCAATCGAGATTCGAGGATTCAAGTTGCAAAGGAATGAGACACTTGACTGCAGAAGTCCCGATCTATGAGAAGCACTTTTTGGTTTAGCATGAGGTCACGGTGAATGGTTGCATGGACCGAGATTTAAGCACAAGCTAATCATCATTAAGCTCTTTTCGGCATTCGGTGGTTGAAGAGACAAGGATTTCTCCCTCGAGAAATCCCAAATCGTGAAATGCGAAACACACCTTATGGGTAAGGCCGTGGTCATAAGGACGATCACATGAAGGGGGAGCTCGCGCTTGATGCTATAGTCTTCACACGTGAGTTCTAAACAAGAGGACCTGTGGATCTAATTTACAGGGTTCCAGTGAGGACCCGAAAGAGTTTTTCCAGCTCGGATTTAGAGGACGATCCAGTGACCAGGAGGTCGCGAACCCCACTAGGGTAGGGGTTTGCATCAGGTGGTATCAGAGCCAACGCAAAAGATTTTAAGTTTGTTTGCAGAATAGCAGACAAAAGAAGAAGAGAGGAAGGTTGGTATCCTTCGTGGGAATTTCACTCTGTTGGGAGGTGATGCAGTGAAGTCATGCCGTCAAGAAGGCGCAGAGAAAACGCAGAGATGGAAGAAGAAATGAGGCAACTAAGAATGAGGTTGGACGCCATGGAAACAACACAGAGAAGGGCACCAGATACTGGCGATGTCAGTGAAAATGAGAGTGAAGAAGAGGTCAAAGTTGGTGAAAATGTGGCAGAGGATTTCTGCACAAGACCGCTTGATAAAAGTTGTTTCAAATATTAGGGCCATAGCAAGGATAGAAGTACCTATGTACGAAGGTAATCTGGAAGTTGAAGAATTGCTAGATTAGATACGCGCCATGGATAAGCACTTCGATTATGAAGATATCGAAGAGGAAAAAATGGTGAAGCATGCAGTGACGAGATTGAAGGGTCACGCAGCATTATGGTGGGATGAACTGCAAGCCAAACACAGAAGAAATGGTAAGTAGAAAATTAAAAGATGGGATAGGATGGTAGTTAAGCTGAAAGATAAATTTATCCCAAAGGATTACCAGATCAATCTTTACAGGAGGTTGCAGAACCTGAAACAGAGAGGTTTATCAATGAAGTAGTACACTGAAGAGTTCTACAGACTGAACATCAGGGCTGGACAGAAGGAGAATGAAGGTGAAAAGACAGCCAGGTATATCAATGGGCTGAGATATGAAATCCAAGAAGAGATCAGCATGATGTATGTTAGTACAGTCGAGGATGCTTATCAAGCAGCCTTGAAAGCTGAGGAAAAATTAGCCAGGAGGCAAAGTCAACGAAGCAGAGGCGAAAATTCGAGCCAAGGCAAAGGAACCAGCAGGGAGAATTTCCAGAAGTCAAAGCTGAAAGCTAATAAGAAACATAGCCACCAAGAGAAGGGCGGAAGCTCTAAAGAAGGACAACATGGTGGACGAAGTTCTTTTCCCAGAGGTAGAGGAAGAGGAAGAGCTAGAGGAGGCATAGTTAAATGCTATACCTGTGGAAAGGAAGGGCACAAATCTTGGGAATGTCCCGACAGAAAAAGAGAAGGCGGAGAAGCACACATTGCCAAAGAAGAGAAGCATGTGGAAGCAGAGGCCGTAGAAGGAGGAAGAAACCTCATGATGAAGAAAGTTCTTCTCAAACCAGAGAAGGAACCAGAAGAACCAGTTCAGCGGACAAGCCTGTTCAGAACTACTTGCAAGATGAGAGACAAGGTTTGGAAAGTGATCATAAATAGTGGGAGAATGGATAATTTGGTATCCACGGAGATGGTGGAAAATATGGAGCTGAAGACAACTGCACATCCAAGGCCATACAAAGTATCATGGCTGCAGAAAGGACATCAAGTCATGGTAAGTCACCAATGCCAAGTTCAGTTTAAAATAGGAGGTTACAAAGATGAAATATTGTGTGATGTAATCCATATGGATGTATGTCATATTTTATTGGGAAGACCGTGGCAATATGACTGAAAGGTTATTCATGATGGGAGGAAGAATTCCTATACCCTAGAAAAGAATGGTAGGACACATATGTTGTTACCCATAGTAGACAAGGAGAAGGCAGAAGCTAGTTCAAGCATACTTCTCATGAGTGGGAAGGAGATCTTAAAGGAAGTCAAGGAAGAGAGAGAGATGCAGTTTGTTGTTGTGAGGAAGCCTAGAGTGATCCTTACAAATACTTATGTAGAGGATTTTCCTATAGAAATCCAAGAACTGTTAGAGAACTTTGTTGATATAGTTGTAGATGAGTTACCACACTCGTTACCACCCATCGGGAGCATAAGCCATCACATTGACCTTATTCCAGGAGCTAGTTTGTCGAACAAAGAAACTTATAGGTTGACACCTAGAGAGAATGAGGAAGTCAAGAATCAAGTCCAAGAGTTGTTGGATAAAGGGTTAGCCAAGGAAAGCCTAAGCCCATGTGCAGTACCGACTGTATTAAGCCCAAAGAAATATGGAGGATGGAGAATGTGCACAGGTTCTCGAGCAATCAACAAGATAACCATTTGGTATAGATTTCCTTTACCAAGGATGGATGATTTGATGGACTGCCTGAGTGGCGCAAGCCATTTTTCCAAGATAGACTTGAAGAGTGGATACCATCAAATAAGAGTGAGAGAAGGAGATGAATGGAAAAAAACATTCAAGATGAATGAAGGATTATTTGAATGGCTAGTCATGTCGTTTGGGTTGAAAAATACACCAAGCACATTCATGAGACTGATGAATGAAGTGTTGAAAGACTTCATTAGAAAATTTGTCATAGTATATCTAGATGATATACTAATCTTCAGCAAAACAATAGGAGAACACTTAAGACATTTAACCGCAGTGATGGAAAGGTTACAGTGAGAGGAACTGCTGATAAATCTGAAGAAATTTTCTTTTATGAAGAAGGAGCTCATATATTTGGGATTTGTAATCTATTTGAATGAATTGAAGATGGGCCCAGATAAGGTGAGAGCAATTAGAGAATGGCCATCACCAAGCAACCTGTTTGAAGTACGAAGTTTTCATGGGTTAGCGAGTTTTTATAGGAAATTTATCAGAAATTTCAGTAGCATATGTGCACCCATGTTGGATATTGTGAAGAAGAAACACAAGTCCTTTAGTTGGACAGGGGAAGCTGAGAAAGGTTTCAAAGTGTTGAAAGAGAATATCATAGAGAAACCAATTCTGGTCTTACCATATTTTGGAAAAACATTTCAGGTGAGATGTGACGCAAGTGGATTAGCTATTGGAGCAGTCTTGAGCCAGGACAACAAGCCAGTTGCTTATTTCAGTGAGAAACTGAATGACACCAAGAAAAAGTATTCCATGTATGACAAGGAATTTTATGCAGTGATTCAATTTTTAAAAAAATGGAGACATTATTTAATTCCTAAAGAATTTGTCTTGTATAGTGATAATCATGCTTTGCAATTTATTACTAGGCAAGAAAAGTTGAATCAAAAACATGCAAAATGGGTAGAATTCATGCAGAATTTTACCTTTTTTATTAAACACATTGTTGGAACTGCTAACAAAGTTGTAGATGCTTTGAGCAAAAGAAGTTTGATTGTACAGGAATTCCAAGTGGAGACATTTGGGTTCGAACACCTCAAGGAGATGTATACAGAAGATGCAGATTTCAAGGGAGCATATGAGGCATGCAAGAATCCTTTATTGGGAGACAGAAGCCCATGGGCTGAATATTTAATTCAGGATGGATTACTGTTCAAGGGGAGCCAATTATGTATTCCAAAGTGCTCGATGAGAGACAACCTACTGAAAGAAAAACACAGTGGAGGTTTAGCTGGACACTTTGGTCACGACAAGATGTTTGCACAATTGAGCAATTCATATTATTGGTCGAGCATGAGAGAATAAGTGAAGGAGTTCGTGAACAAATGCAGAGTTTTTCAGTATGCAAAGGGAAGACAACAGAATACTGGTTTATATCAGCCATTGCCAATTCCAGAGAGGTTGTGGGATGCAATCAGCATGGATTTTGTTTTGGGATTGCCTAGAACTCAGAGAGGAAGTGATTCCATATTTTTTGTGGTGGACAGATTCTTGAAAATGGCACATTTCATACCATGTCGGAAGACAAGCGATGCCACACACATCGCCAATTTGTTTTTCAAAGAAGTAGTGAGACTACATGGATTGCCGAGGAGCATAGTTTCAGACAGGGACACCAAATTTGTGGGACATTTTTGGATGACTCTATGAAAAAGACTGGGGACAAACTTATCCTTTAGTTCAACATATCACCCTCAAATAGATGGACAAACTAAAGTAGTAAACAAAAGTATGGGAAACCTACTGAGGAGTTTAATCACTAAGCAAGGAAGACAATGGGATCAAATTCTGGCACAAGCAGAATTTTCATTCAACAATTCAGTGAACAAGAGCACAGGGAAGAGTCCATTCGAATTTGTGTATGGTATGCAGCCAAGAGGGATTTCCGAATTAAGAGATTTGATCCAAGATGAGTTCAGAAGCGCTGGAGCAGAGGATTTTGCAGTAGAAATGCAAAAACTCCATGACAGAGTCAAAGAGAAACTACAGGACAACAATCAGAAATACAAGAGCAAAGTTGACCAGAGAAGAAGAGAAATTCAATTTGAAGTTGGGGATGAAGTTTTATCTCATTTGAGAATAAAGAGATTCCCAAGGGGAACATACAACAAATTGAAGATGAAAAAGATTGGGCCATGCAGAATTCTCAAAAAATTCGCAGCCAATGCTTATGAGATTGAGTTGTCGGACAACGTTGGGATATCACCGATATTCAATGTTGCAGACCTATATCCTTACCAGAGGAATGAAGCAAGAGAGATAGATGATCATAAAGAGATTCATTGGGAAGAGCAATTGCCCACAACAGAAATACCTCAGATGGAGAAAATCATTGAACAGAGGGATGGAAAGAAAACCAGGAGGAAAACATATCATGAGTACTTAGCGAAGTGGAAATATCATCCAAGGGAAGATGCAAGTTGGGTCACAGAACCTGATATTTTGAAGCATCGAAGGACAGTGCAGGAGCTCATGGACAAGAGTCCATGAAATTTTTTAACCAGAGGAGTATGATGCAGGAGCATTGCCTTCACAATCATCAGCGCACATGTGGAGGAGAGAAGAATGACATTTTAACAAAGCCAGAAATTCAAATCGAGCATTAACTCAGAATTTATTTGGGTTGTTGAGATATTTTGTTGAGAAAATTTTAAAATCGTAACTTGTTTCTAAAGTCTCTAAGGAATGTAAGAAATCACAGACATGGAGTGTTGACTCTGTCTGATAGTAATTAGCAGTTATCATAATAGGACTGAGTAGGTAATAATTTTAAGTCTGAATTAATAGATTTCAGGAACAGGACGAGAGAGCTCAGGGAACCAGTCCTTAAAAAGTTTCTTTTTTCATTGTAAGAGTAGATCAGGATGGATAGCGTAGGATAGAACAAAGTAGAACAAAATAGCAGGAACACCATGTAATTTTCGTTCTTCAGTAAGGAATAAAACAGACAGGAGATTGTCATATATCTATGTTCATTTATTGTTTAAAGAAAAGTGTGTTGTATTCTCTGTGATGTTCGCATTTTCATTTTCATTTCCTGTTGAGAGTGGAGAGAATGAATGTATGATTCTATAAGGAAACTGGATAAGTTTTAGTTGTTTTTCTACTGAACCGTGTATGCAAGGTGTGCATTCCCTAACGCAAGGTGTGCATTAATTGGATCTTGGAACGATTCAGAGAGGGAGGTTCAGAGGAGAACAAGGAGACTTGATATTCCAGGGGTAAGGAGTGCACAGAGCTTAGAGCCGACTAAGTTCGAAGAAACAACAAAGAAGAACGCGCGTGAGGTATTTTCTTTTTAAGAAAATCCCTTCGAATCTGATTTATTCGAAATCCTTGAACACAAGGTGTGTGTAGGAGTTCGAATCTTTAAGGAGAAGAAGCTTAGGAGGGAGTGTGTTTTCGTTCACAGAGATCTAGCTAAAGAAGGAATGAAGATTTAGTCCTTGACACTTAGAAGATTTCCTAAGTCTGGGAAGAAAAGTCACAGAAGCTCAGGGGGGAGACCACAGTAACCATCAGATCTGAACGCAAAGAGCCGATAGCCGTTGGATCTAGAAGAACGGCGAGGAGTTGAACGGATGGTGGAAATACTTCGAGAGGAAGTGTTGATCTTCTGATATCCATTAAATCTGTGGGAGCAACACGAACCTTAGCACCTTGTGCCCAAAGGAGGATTTTGGCATTCGGCTTCTAGTGGAACAAGGGTGAATTTCCTTTGGACTCACGTGTTGCGAAATCCCAACGACCGTCAGACTTCACGAATGATCTGAAATCGGATTCAGAAGCCTGTCAGGGCTTGAAAAATGCTCAAAAATGAAAGTTCTCTGAATCCGACGAAACCAACACCATTACGTCTGTCTTGTCTTCCTGATTCCAGTGGTATAATTTTTTTGTCAAACGGAGTCCGTATGGAGAAGATATCGCATTATGTCCGCCAAGCCAAACAGGGGAAATTTTGGGATGCTGACTGTACCTGTCCGTACAGTCCGTATAGGACACGTGTCATTCCATACAGGACACTTGGCAGGTCCGTACGATGACACGTGGAAGGTCCATACAGGACACATGGCAGTCTCTGGCAGTGACACGTGTCAGGCAGATTTGGCACTTTCAGCGTACGGTTGGACCAATCCCGAGGTGACACGTGTCACCACTGGAAAGGTGACACGTGGCACGAGATGACGTCAGCAGCGTACGTGGCGGATGACATCAGCATCGTACGGCAAGTGATGTGGTAGATGACTGGATCGTACGACAAGTGACATGGCAGGTTGACTGGGCAGTTGACAGAGCGTACGACGACTTAACACGTGGCAGACGTGGACGAATAAGAGGATGACATGTGTCATAGTTTGATTGGTTGTAAAGGTGCCACGTGGCCCAGTCAAGGGATGCCACGTGTCACCCTGTGGTTGGCTGTTGGTTTATGTGTAAAACCTATGGTTTGGACAAGTTTCGAACCGGTAACCTCTCGTAGCGCCAAGGACTGGCAGGGCTGGGCTAGCCACCCGCCCCGCCGGTGGTTCTTGTTAGCTTTACGGCCGAACTTTTATTTAAGTTCATTGCAAAGGATATACGGTGGGGGGAAAGGGTCGGGGCTTAGCCCCATCCCTCGACATATCATGCGACCACAGTATAGAACCAGAGTGCGGTGCGGGAGTTATGGCGCGGTTTAAAGTTATGGTTACAACGGTTGGTTGGCGCGGTTTTAAAAATGGCGCACGGTTTCAACATTTAACCAACGGTTATAACCGTTAACATATGTGCGCGCGAGGTATGCCCACAGTCCAAAGGACCCGACCATGTGATCAACGACCGGGAGTTAGCACGAGGTTTGGGGCCAGCGCTAGCCCAAAGGGCTAAGCGCTTGGCCGTATGAACCGCCATGTGACCGATCCAAAAGGAGCGCGCACCCGAATGAAGGGGGCTAAAGCCCAAATGTAACTAATATATGGTTTAAAAGTGGTTTTTCAACCAATTTTGGGTTTTTATATGTAATTAAACTCATTTTTAATGTAATTGGGAGTTATTGGGCTTTTTTAGAGCCTAATTTTTGGGAGGAAGTTGGGGATGAGAAACCAACTTTCCCAGCTATATAACCAAGACCTGATTGAGGCATTGGGACAGCTTTTGGACAGCTTTTGGAGAGCATTCAGAGCAGATATGCTGAGGAGAAGCCAAGTCAAAGCCAGTTTGAGGCAGGGAAGCCGTTGAGGAGGAGATGCTGTCGGACCGTTTCTGAGAGCTCGGGACATCCGTTTCAGGTGTCATTTTTTGTGCATGGTTCTAGAGATCTGGGCGAACATGACCAGATCAGTCTAGAGACCATTTGGCATTGTAAAGATGTACTATTAAGATTTCGAACAGAAATAAAGAAGCCTCCCCCACAGAGAAAAGGCTCGGAGACGTAGGCAAAGTTGTGTCGAACTCCGTTATCAACCTGTGCATTATGGTTTGCTATTTTTCATTGCATTTCAGATCTGCAAATATGTTAATGGCTATATAATTCCTTTTCTTTTCTCGTTCTTTCGTTAAGTTTCCCAATGGTCAATTAATGCATGCAATTAAAAAAAACTCAACCATAAGTCATTCGAAAAATCTTGACGGATCAAGTGGTATCAGAGCTAGTTGACGTTTGGATTTGAGTTTTGCATGTTAGCCAGGGAAGAACACATCTCAAGGAGGAAAATGGCATCTACATGAGGACTTTCTCAAGACGAGAAGGAGTTCAGAGATTCAGTGTTTTCCATGGCCGAGATGGTGAAGGTGTTGTATGAAGACTACTTGGAACGAAAGAGCACGGTTCAAGTGAAAGCTTCAAAGAACAACAAAGGAAAAGAAGCATTGAAGGAAGTGCC
>ML779428.1:84312-110757 GCA_009831015.1 Picea engelmannii
CCCCTGATGTAATCATCTTTCAGAGACAAAGAGCAAGCCGGGTGGCCTATCCCGAGCTTGTAGAGTGGTCAGTAACCTTTTGGGGACCAAAAGGTCTTATTGTTGGGAGGTGTGATCCGAAATCGGATTCAGAAGCCTGTCAGTGCTTGAAAAATGCTCAAAAATGAAAGTGCTCGGAATCCGATGAAACCAACACCATTGCATCCGTCTCGTCTTCCTAATTCCAGTGGTATAATTTTTTTGTCAAACAGAGTCCGTATGGAGAAGATATCGCATTCTGTCCGCCAAGCCAAACAGGAAAAATTTTGGGATGCTGACTGTACCTATCCGTACAGTTCATACAGGACACATGTCAGTCCGTACAGGACACTTGGCAGGTCTGTACGATGACATGTGGCAGGTTCGTACAGGACATGTGGCAGCCTCCGGCAGTGACATGTGTCAGGCAGATTTGGCACTTTCAGCGTACGGTTGGACCAATCCCGATGTGACATGTGTCACCATTGGAAAGGTGACACGTGGCACGAGATGACGTCAGCAGTGTACGTGGCGGATGACGTCAGCATCGTATGGCAAGTGACGTGGCATATGACTGGATCCTACGGCAAGTGACGTGGCAGGCTGACTGGGCAGTTGACAGAGCGTACGGCGGCTTAACACGTGGCAGACGTGGACGAATCAGAGGATGACACACGTCATAGTTTGATTGGTTGTAAAGGTGCCACGTGGCCCAGTCAAGGGCTGCCACATGGCACCCTATGGTTGGCTGTTGGTTTATGTGTAAAAACTATGGTTTGGACAAGTTTCGAACCGGTAACCTCCCGTAGCGCCAAGGACTGGCAGGGCTGGGCTAGCCACCCGCCCCGCTGGTGGTTCTTGTTAGCTTTACGACCGAACTTTTATTTAAGTTCGTTGCAAAGGATATACGGCGGGGGGAAAGGGCTGGGGATTATCCCCAGCCCTCGACATATCATGCGACCACAGTATAGAACCGGAGTGCGGCGTGGGAGTTATGGCGCAGTTTAAAGTTATCGTTACAACGGTTGGTTGGCGCGGTTTTAAAAATGGCGCGCGGTTTCAACATTTAACCAACAGTTATAACCGTTAACATATGTGCGTGCGGGGTATGCCCACGGTCCAAAGGACCCGACCATGTGATCAACGACCGAGAGTTAGCACGAGGATTGGGGCCAGCGCTAGCCCAAAGGGCTAAGCGCTTGGCCGTATGAACCGCCATGTGACCGATCCAAAAGGAGCGCGCGCCCGGATGAAGGGGGCTAAAGCCCAAATGTAACTAATATATGGTTTAAAAGTGGTTTTTCAACCAATTTTGGGTTTTTATATGTAATTAAACTCATTTTTAATGTAATTGGGAGTTATTGGGCTTTTTTAGAGCCTAATTTTTGGGAGGAAGTTGGGGATGAGCAACCAACTTTCCCAGCTATATAACCAAGGCCTGATTGAGGCATTGGGACAGCTTTTGGACAGCTTTTGGAGAGCATTCAGAGTAGAGATGTTGAGGAGAAGCCAAGTCAAAGCCAGTTTGAGGCAGGGAAGCCGTTGAGGAGGAGATGTTGTCGGACCGTTTCTGAGAGCTCGGGACATCCGTTTCAAGTGTCATTTTTTGTGCATGGTTATAGAGATCTGGGCGAACATGACCAGATCAGTCTAGAGACCATTCGACATTGTAAATATGTACTATTAAGCTTTCGAACAGAAATAAAGAAGCCTCCCCCACAGAGAAAAGGCTCGGAGACATAGGCAAAGTTGTGCTGAACTCCGTTATCAACCTGTGCATTATGGTTTGCTGTTTTTCATTGCATTTCAGATATGCAAATATGTTAATGGCTGTATAATTCCTTTTCTTTTCTCGTTCTTTCGTTAAGTTTCCCAATGGTCAATTAATGCATGCAATTAAAAAAAACTCAACCATAAGTCATTCGAAAAATCCTGACGGATCAACGGAAGATACCCGTCAAGTAGGGAAGAGATCGAGAGTTGGGACACGTGGTGAGTAGTCGGTGTTTGGGAGAATCACCAAAAGAATCAAGACCGTCCATCGTGGAGAAGACAAATGGTGACAAGATCTTATCGACCGGGGGACTCAGGAGTAGAAGAGCGGGGGATTCGTGAGAAGGAAATCCACGAAATCATCCAGACCTTTTGGTGTAGACCCGTGGTCGCGAGGTGTGGTCACGTGAGGTAGGAGCTGAGAACCTTAAGCCCCCAATCGGGATTCGGGGATTCAAGTTGGAAAGGAACGAAAAACGCTTTTTGGTTTAGCGCTTTTCGTTCCTTTGCAACTGCAGAAGTCCTGATCTACGAAAAGCGCTTTTTGGTTTAGCGTGAGGTCACATCGAATGGTCGCATGGACCGAGATTTAAGCATAGGTTAATCGTCGTTAAGCTCTTTTAGACATTCAGTGGTTGAAGAGACAAGGATTTCTCCCTTGACAAATCCCAAATCGCGAAATGCGAAACACATCTTATGGGTAAGGCCGTGGTCATAAGGACGATCACATGAAGGGGGAGCTCGTGCTTGATGCTAGAGTCTTCACACGCGAGTTTTAAACAAGAGGACCTGTGGATCTGATTTACAGGGTTCTAGTGAGGACCTGAAAGAGTTGTTCCAACTTGGAGTTAGAAGACGATCCAGTGACTGGGAGGTCGCGGACCCCACTGGGGTAGGGGGTTTGCATCACACTACTCTATACATCTACTATAATATAGTTGTCATTTTCATCATCTCGAGTGTAATGAAGGAGTTAGGATTGTTTGTCAATTTTTCCAACTAATTCTTTTGTGGTGTAATTTCCCATTTCAATTTCCAAAAAGTAGTTTCCAAGAATGGAATGTGTAAATTCGATTGGCTCGTTAGTTCCTTTCGATTCTGTGATCGCATGCTTCATGCAAGCTTCTTGATCAAACTGGATTTTATTTTTCCTTCCACCCCATGGTAATCATAAATGAAACCAATGAATGAAAAAATATCCTTGTAATTTCTATGACCAATCATTGCTAAGTAACAAGACATAAGATTCAAGAATATCAACAACAATAATACTTATAATACTTATGATATGATATACCTTAAGACATAAGATTCAAGAATATCAACAACAATAATACTTATGATATGATATACCTTAAGACATAAGATTCAAGAATATCAACAACAATAATACTTATGATATGATATACCTTTGGATTAGAGGCTAGTATGATAAAAGTTCTTCCATAACTTTAACCATTAGAAAATTTTTGAGATATAAAATGGATTTCCTAACAAAAATGATAAAATAATAATTAAAATAATAAAACAAGAGTTATAAATTTTATGAGAAAAAGAAAAATAAAAATTTAAGCTCTCATTACCGAGACAGCTGATAATCTACGCTGTATCGGCGATGGCAGCCTAATGATTTCTAAGGCATTAGGGAGGGAGAGTCTGCGCAGATTCTAAGATGACACTGACCGCTCGGGGTTGAAGCAAAGGTGAACCCTCGGCCTTCCCTATAGCCATCCATTCATCATTATAAAGCCAACCCATCGTTTATCCATTCATCATTATAAAGGCGACCCATCGTTGCCGGTGGGGCAAATTTTGGGACAAATTTTAGAAAATGAATGGAAAGTTGCGTCTGTGTCATGAGTAGGTCCTGAATGAAATCTCTGGGTACTTTCTTAGTGGACCAGATGACCAATTGTTCATCAGCCCACCAGTAATAGTCATTGTTGATCCATTTGTCGTTTGTAAACGAAGTCAGTCAAGTCAAGAATGGTGGACAGACCTCCACGTAGACCAATTCAATTAATTAATTAAGATTAGGTCAGTTGTTTTTTCTTTTAAATTAAGTAACGCGTACAGTAATTAATTTTGCACTCTACCGCCTCTATTTCTTTCATCCAAATTGCAATTTAAAATCAAGTGCTTATCCTTTTTAAGTCACTCAAGGGGTCATTTATGTCTTAAGAAAATATTAAAAAATAGTAATATAAGTCTAATTATCTTATAAATCAATCTTAATTTCTAATTTATTAAGTATAAATAGGTATCAATTTTTTTAAATGTAAATCTTTCTTTAAAGTTTACGTTATATGACGTCACGATGAATTTAAGAACCATTTATTATATTGTAATGACCAATTATTTAGATTTTTTTAGTATGACATGTATCTTTTTAATTTTTATAGATGTTATTTATTTTTCAATTTAATTTATTAATGGAAAATGACACATGGTTTTAGATTTGAGTAGGTTTAATGGTTAAGAACATGTGTTTCATTTTAAGATGTTACAAGTTCAAATTTAGGGAGGGTAGTGTATGTATACCTTAGTAGACTTTACCAATAAAAGATATAAAGAGTGAGATTTGGAAAACAATCACAATCACTAATGTTTTTTCTCTAATTTTTTTATAAGTTTCTTAATCAAAAATACATTGTGATATAGTTATCAAATAGAAATTACAATAAGAGATTTAATTTTTCTACTTCTCTTTGAGAGCAAAGTTTGGGTTAATTTTTACTATATTTTTTTTTAATAAAGTAGGTTAAAATCTCTTTACCAATTGTAAAATTGTGTATAAATATATTTCATAATAGTATTTATGTTTCACTAATTATACACATATATAAGAAAAAAAGTATTTTGTATTCAAGTAGAGTATAAAATATAATTATAAGGTGCTCAATGCACTCACATGTATTCTTTGAAGATGAGAGCTTTGAAAGACCAAAAACTAAGTTGATCAAGACTCTAAAAATTTACCAAAAAAAAATATGACATTAACATATATAAATTTTGAAAGCACTGACCATGTGTAACCAAGAAAAAAGGGACTTGATTGAAAAAAAATTGAGTTGATCAAGACTTCAAAAATTGTCAAAGACTATATTACACTAACAAGCTATCCATTAACAACAAAAAATCATCAAATCCTTAGACAAAGAAATTCAGACTACATATTCAAATTCTAAAAGTATCATTAAAAGGCCTCAAGCCTATCCTGTCTACTAACCAGACAATTCTCTTCATGAAATTCTACAATGAAATAGGTATTCCCCATCAAAGCTAGACCTTCCTTTGAGAGTCTATCTATCACTTGGTTTTGCTAATGGAAAATATGTGAAAATACAATATCGTGGAAGGTTGTTGCTACATCCTTCACATGTTCTGCTACAACAAGTAGTCCAATATTTTGAACCTGAACCTTTTCAAGCATCCATGTGATAACCATAAGGGAGTCACCAAATATCTAAATAGAGAAAATTTCCATATCCAAGGAAAATTTAAGCAAATAGTAGAGTACCATAAATTCACCCAGATTGTTGGTTCCTCGCCTCATGTTTGCTTTAAAGTGAAAGTAATAGGAATCTGATATGAAATAGGTAAACCCAATTCCCACTATTCTATTATGTCCTTGAGACGCCCCATCAAAGTGGCCCCAAGGAAAGGTATTACCACATGTACCTTTCCAAGCATCCTAGGGATCTTTTTTTGGGAACCTCTTTGAAGAAAGGAATAAGAACCATTACCTATGTTGAAACTTGGAAGGTTAGGTGAAGTTTTCCTGTAATAATAACAAAGTTTCTTGTATTACATATACCCTAGATAACTAGAAATGGTACATCTCATAAGCTACTCAATTCCTTCCCAAAAAACCATGATTGGAGATAGATTTTACACACACGCATAAAACTTTAATTATGAAAGAATAATACGTTTTTGTGAGTTGATATATATATATATATATATATATATTAGTTTTTTTGAATTGACATCAACATTAAAAACATGGAACATCTCACCCACTTGGGCTATAGAGAACACCTTTCGACATAATTAGGTCACCTCTCAACATCATATTTATGAGGTCACCTTCCAAAGTTGTGGAAAAATGAGTGCAATACATTCCATCTAGGGATGGAATTTGACGTCCAAGTTGCTTGTCGTAAGGCATTTTTTGCATCAAATATGGTTCGAAATCTAACACACCAATCATGAAAGTTAAGTAAAATGCTTAATATGATTAACAAAATTGTTTAAACTTTCAAATTTGATGGAGAATTTGTTTTAAAATTTCTACCTTGGTTCTAACCATGGGAATGAAGAGAAGAATACAATATCAAATCATCTTAGAAGAAATACAACAACAATATTCGGAAAAAAGGAATCACTAAATTATTTATTTGGCATTTTATTTATATAGGAAAAGCTAATAAGAATAGTGGTTATAATAATTAATGAAATTGACTTAGCCACATAATCTTGGGATATATCAATTGCTCTTCATTTATATAGAGATCATCCTTGCTTTCCTCGTGATTTACAAGATGTCACAATATCTAGGGGAACTAAAGTTGTAATAGAAATATGTTGTGTCACATATAAGTGTTTCAACATGTCTTCATAATACTTTCCACTATTGTTATTATCATTGCCTCATAGCGAGCCTTTTCATGCTCCCAGTTTGATTATGCAACTTCATAATATTCACTAGAGCGAGGAGTCATGGAAGGGTTTGGAGATTGATTATTAGAAGATGGAAGTACAACATCTGTCTCAAACCCCAAATCATACATTAGATTGACCAATTAACTATTGTTGATATTGTTATGAGGTTGTGACTATGGAATAAATGAGGATAAAGAGGAAATATTGGGACTTGTTATGCGGTTGTGACTTTGAAATTTTCTTTCTCAACACGAATCTATTTAAATACACCATTATTTTTAATCATTTTATGCAAATTCTTGATTCTTTGAGCAAAATATGGCACAAATATTTTGACAAAGTTTATTTTGATGAAAAAGGATTGCATCACCTTCTTGTTGATTTCCATGGGAATCTATGTGCTGGATTTATCTTTGTTTAGATCAATCAAAATCTCATCTTTCTAGATAACATGGTCAAAATGTTTTCCTTCTAATACTACCAAAATGCTCTTATTTAGATTGAGAGAAATGTGATATTTTTTGCATCTTTCAAAAATCTACTTTAACCATTACTTCATCAAGGTAAACCATGACACTTTGATTTTTGAGGCCCTTGAGATATATGTCCATGGCTCATTGAAAAGTGGTTACATAATGTTAATTAGTCCAAAAGGAATATGGCAATAGGATAATGTTCCCCTATTCCATAGAAAATATTGTATTCATCCTACATAATTCTACCACTAGTACTTGTTTATAGCCCAAGAAACCATCCAAAAGAGAAAAAATCTTTGAACTAGGTACTAGCTGCAAGATATGGTCCATAGGAGGAATATGGTAACTTTGCTTGTTAGTTGCTATTTTTAGATTTTAAAAGTATACACATAATTTGATTTCTCTTGAATTTTTCATAACAAGAACCGGATTAGTAACCCATTCAGAATGTCTGACTTTAAAATAGTCTTAGCATATAGTAGCTTCTTCAACTCTTTCTGGATCAATGGTTCCAACATACAATGTGCTTTCCTCAGTTTCTTATGGAATGGTTTGACACCTTCCTTAAATAAAATGACATGTTGTATAATTTGTATTTCATATGCATTCATGTCATTATAAGATCAAGAAGATGCATCCATATATTGTCTAAATAAGTGAATGTAAGTTTATCTTTCATTTTGATAAAAACAAGTTCCAAGGTTAACATTGTTTGGGTTTTCAACACTACCCAAATTAATCTATTCATGATTCATGAATGGGATATTTTTCTTGAAAATATCCTCAGATTTTTCTCTTTATCTATTATAGTTTCTCCAATGTTAAAACATAATTTCCTTGTAATGAAATCACCATTAAATTTTTTCATTCCATGTTGACAATTTTACAATGCACTAGAGTGTTCTTCATCATCAATGATTTCATCTTTGAGGGTGTCTTTGTCGGTCAAGAACTAGAAAAAAAATTAATCATCATTAAACACCGTCCAATTAGTAATATTATTAGGAAATGATGGGCTAAATAGTAAGTCAATAGTGAACTCTTCCTTATCATAGTTAGCTTAGAAGCAACATTGGCCAACATATCAACAAGTACAATTTTAAATTACGGAATATAAGTAATGTCAAAAGATTCAAATTCATCTGTTAACTTCCATACCTTGAGATAACAACTTCTCAAATGATGCGATAAGAAGATAATGGATTTTTTTACCCACCTTACAATTATTTGTAGATCATAAAAAACTTTCAAAGATTTCACCTTCAAATCAATAGTTTTTTCTCGGGACTTGAATTAAAGACTCATATTTTGCAGTATTATTAGTCCATTAAAATTCAAGTCTACAAGAAAGAAGGTGGTGTTTTTGTTTTGAATTAATCAAAATGCATAGAATTCCTATGACTTATTGTGATTTAGAATAATAAAAAAGCAAAGTCGAGATGCGAATATTTACCCTTAAGTTAGTTGAAACACTACTTTATACATCTACTATAATATAGTTGTCATTTTCATCATCTCGAGTGTAATGAAGGAGTTAGGATTGTTTGTCAATTTTTCCAACTAATTCTTTTGTTGTGTAATTTCTCACTTCAATTTCCAAAAAGTAGTTTCCAAGAATTGAATGTGTAAATTCCATTGGCTCATTAGTTCCTTTCGATTTTGTAATCGCATGCTTCATGTGAGCTTCTCGAGCAAAATGGATTTGATTTTTCCTTCCACCCCGTGGTAACCATAAATGAAACCAATGCATGGAAACATATCCTTGTAATTTCTATGACCAATCCTTGCAAAGTAACAAGACTTAAGATTCAAGAATATCAACAACAATAATACTTATGATATGATATACATTTGGATTAGAGGCTAGTGTGATATAAACATCTTTAAGTTCCTCGATAACCTTAACCATTAGAGAAATGTTGAGGTGTAAAATGGGTCTCCTAAGGAAAATAATAAAATAAGAGTTACGAGCGAAAGAAAGAAGACAATTTTTTTAACGTAGATTTGACTTATCGCCTTCTAGGTTTACTCAAATTTCAAGTGTAGGCACTGATTTTATTCATAATTTAGTTCCTCATCCAATGAGTGCATACTCTTGAAATTTGTGTAAATTTATAAGGATATAAATTGAAAATACGATAAAAAAAAAGGAGTTTTTCACTTTCCCTCCAAAACTATTTACCATATGGTTGACGCCATCATTTTGAATCCTATTGGTTCTCTTAAAGTTTATGTTGATAACACATTTTATCTTTTCAGGCCCATTTTTTACCTTGAAATTTATCTAATGATCTTATCTATGAAGTTGGATAATCCAAATTGTACTCTTGGTAGGAGTGGCATTTATTTTAATACATACAAAAAATCCATGGCATTCAATGATACTCTTGAGTCAACAAAATAGGTATGCATTTTATGATTATGGATTTTGGAAGTCTACATAAATGGCGGGGTTTGATAGTTCGAATGATACCAATTTTAACATCACTGATAATAGCCCTATATTTTATTTTGAAATATAGTTTTACAAGAGATGGGTGTTGTTTTACTGCATAGTTTGCCATTGTCTTGTGAGATACATCTAGGGATGGAATGAAATTTTGTAAAATGAGTTCTCTTTATTGAGGAATATTACAGATGTCAAAAAGGGAAATATTTTATTTCTTCTTCTTCATATCCGCAATCACATTATAGTCTATGTTCACCCAAGGTAGTGTTAATCACCTGGTTATGTTATATTGAACAAAAACAAGAATATCATATGAATTACCAACGAAACAACAAAATATAGAGAATTAGCACATCAAAATGATACCTTTATTGAAATGGAAGCAATGTTCGCTAGTCTCTTCGAGGGGGAAACCTTCAGTAGAGTAGAGATCTATTACAATAATTCTTAAGAAAAATATTTATCATACCCTCGACTCTTATTTATACTAAATCTACCTACCCAAAAGAACAATCTAAAGGAAAATCTTTCTAGAAGCGGAAGATTCTATTAGGTCTTCTTACATTTGAATTTTTCTCCTTATTTCTAGTCCTTATATTGGAATTTATTACATGGAAAATATATTATTCTACCTACGTGAGGGGTTAGGGAGGTTAGGTCCCTAAAATGCCCTCCCCCTTAAAAATAAGCCTTGTCCTCAAGGATTCAGATGAGGAAATTGTTGTAAGATGGTGGTTGGTTCCCAGGTGGAATCTGCTGGCTGTGTTTCCTTCCACTTAACTAAAAATTCCTTGATACTTCGTTTGAGGAGATGAAACTAACACTAGTCCAAGACCGCTTATGGTTGCAACCAAATGGAACCTTCTTCATCCAATTAAGGTAGACTAGTTTGAGTCTTGCACCTAGTATCGAGCACTTTCTTTAAAAAGAAAATATGAAAAACAGGATGGAGCTTAGACTGTCTGGGAAAATCTAATTGGTATGCCAGCGACCCCACTCTCTTGAGAATACAATAATGACCATAAAATTTAGGAGCATGTTTCTGACAATGTTGGGCTTGAGTGAAGTCTTCTTATAAAGTTGCAGACCAAAACACCTGGTCCCCTTCATCAAATTCACGTTAAGAATGGCCCGGGTCTGCATTTTTTTTCATACAATTATGAGCCATGACCAAATTGTATTTGAGAGTACAGAGAATGGCCATGCAAACTGTAAAATTTAGATCCATCTGTTGAACCTTGGAGACACCGAGCATGTATGATAGAACTGAGGGTGGATTTTGTCCATAGACTTCTTGAAACAGAGTCATGCATGTGGAAGTATGGTAAGAGGTTTTGTACCACCATTCAATAAGGGGTAGCCACTGAACCCATTGATTTTGTCTGTTAGATGAAAAACACCTCAAATAGATTTCCAAGCTCTTGTTGAACCCTTACTTTATCCATCAGTCTGAGGATTATATGAGTTGTTGAGATGCAATTAGGTTCCCTAGAGTTGGAACAATTCTTTACAGAAAGTGCTGGTGAAATTTGGATCATGGTAAGAAACAATATAATGAGGCATTTCATGGAGTTTGAAGATATTATCCATAAAAATTTGAGCTTCGGTGGATGTTTTGAATGGGTTTTAAAGAGCACAGAAATGAGCATCTTTGGAAAGACGATCCACAACTACCATGATGACTAACTTATTTCCTGATTTAGATAAGCCAACAATGAATTCCATAGAAATATCTATCCAAATAGTAGATGGAATCGGAGGCGTTGGAGTGTTCCTAGACCTTTGATTGTATCTCCCTTATTGCGTTGACAGGTATCACATTCAGCCATAAATGTGAAAACTTCTTGTTTCATATCATCCCAGAAAAAAGAACGTTTGAAATGTTCATAGCTTTTGGTAAAACCAGAATAACTAGTTGTAGGTGAAGCATGAAACTTAGAGAGAACAATGGATTTAAAGTTCGATTATTTACTTAAATACAAGTGACCTTTATAAGGAAGATTTTCATGGTGCCATGAGTACCCTGGAGAATCTTTCATATCGTGTTGTATTGTTTGTATTAGTTTTGAAAGTTTTGGTTCTTGTAACCATTCCTAGTGAACCTCCTGAAGCTAATCTGCAACAATAAAAGATAAGGAAAAAAAGGGACCTGTCTTCTTCATATTTCCTAGAAGGGGCATCAACCACCACATTTTCTTTTCCATTTTTTTAGATGATCTCATAATCATATCCAAAAAACTTGGTTACCCATTTTTGTTTCTTCGGGGAAGAAATTCTTTGTTCCAGAACATACTTGAGGCTTTGATGATCAATTTTAACTTGGAAGTGTTGCCCCAATAATAGAAAACATTTCCTTTTCATAGGTGGATTGGCCAAAATGGCGCTCAGACAATTTTTGGCTGGTGAAAGCCAAAGGTCAACCATATTGCATGAGGATAGACCCAATGCCTTTCCTAGAGGCATCACACTCCAATACAAAGGTCTTGTTAACGTTAGGGAGATCCAGAAAAGGAGTAGTGCACACAGTTTCTTTCAAGGCTTGGAAGGAATGGTCGGTTGTTGGAGTTCAATTGAAAGAATTATTTTTAAGGAGCGTTGTGAGGGGAGCTTAAATTTTACTATAATTATGAACAAACTTGTGATAATAGCCCGTAAAACCTAGTAATCCACGCATAATTTTAAGAGTTTTTGGGCATGACCAATTCTCAATAGATTCAAATTTCTTCAAATCCACCTTGACACCATCCTTTCCAACAATTTGTCCCAGTTGCTCAACTTCAGAGGCTCCAAAAGAACATTTAGACTCCTTAAGAAAAATTGTGTGCTAAGACAGTAGTTGGAGAACTTGATCCACATGGGCAAGATGGGCTTGTCAAGTTTTTCTATAGATGAGGATATCATCAAAGAAAACCAGGAGAAAATGACGGAGGAAAGGACAAAAGACATGATTCATGAAAGTTTGAAAAGTGGAGGGAGCATTACATAGGCCGAATGGAATAACCAAGAACTCATAGTGACACTCATGAGTTTAGAATGCAGTCCTGGGAATGTATTATTTTTTCATATGAATCTAGTGGTAGCTAGAGAAGAGATCAAGTTTGGTAAAATAATGAGCACCACTTAATTCATCCAAAAGTTTTTCAATGATAGGAATGGGAAATTTGTATTTGATGGTGAGTTTGTTTAGGGTGCAAAACTCAAGACACATCCACCAAGTAGATTCTTTTGTAAGTACCATGATGACTGGAGACAAATAGGGGTTGGTACTGGAATGGATGACATCGACTTGTAGCGATTCTTGAAAAATATTCCCAATTTCATTCTTATGGGAGAATGGATGATGATAAGGGAGGACATTGGGAGGAATAAAACCTAGAATGAGAGGAATGGAATGATCATGGACACCTTGAGAAGGGGAAAGTCCCTAGGGAGATTGAAACACATATTGGTGTTGGCAGAGGATAGATTGGAGGTCGAGATATACAAAGGGTGTCTCAACCCCCTAAATGGAGTGAAGTTGGGAAATAATGCCAGAATGACCTTTTATGAGGAGATTTTCCATTCGGTGAAAACTAATGTTATTTGGTGACCCTACTATAATTCCTTGGAACTGGTGTTGTTAGCCCTCCTGCTGGAATTGCATCATTAATTTTTGGAAATCCATGGTGATAGGGTCAAGAGTGTGTAACCATTCAACACCAATTACAATGTCCCAACCGCCCATGTCAATAGAAAATATACGATATTTCAAGTGGTACTGACCAATTTATAGGCGCACATTTTCACAACGCCCTCCACATTTCATGGAGCCCCCAATGGAAATCATGATTTGGAAATTATTAACTAGACAGATATAGAAATTGACTTCTTGGGAAATGTGGCAATGAATAAAATTATGGGTCTTGTCACTGCCAACGAGAATGATGATGTTTTGGTTATTAATCTAGCTAATTAACTTGAGGGTTTGGGGAGAAAAGAAACCAGTGAGTGCATTTAGGTAAATCAATGGTTCAAATTTCGGTGGATCAAAGGGTAGATTAAGATCAACTGGTGGGGGTAGCTCAGGTACATGAGAGACATCAGCCAATTCTTCATAAACATCCTCATTCATAGCCATAAAATATATATATATATTCCTTACACTTGTGCCCCATAAAACACTTTTCATCACAATTATAACAAATACCCTTAAGTTGGCATTCATCCATTTCATCCTGAGTCAATTTTTGGATCTTGAGGGGAATGGCAGAAGAGGCGGGAAGGGTGGGTTTAGGGTGAGGAATAAAGAGTGTTTTTTCTAGTTTGGGATGAGACTGCTTGTTGTGATTCCTTGGACCTTTTAGTAGCTTCCAACCAAGTCTAGGGTCAAGCCATGAGGACATGGGCATGTATTTCATCCTTGATGCCACTGATAAAGAATTATGTGAAAAAAACATCAGGCATTCCCTCTGTTCATAAGGATGATTTCTCAAAGGCAACTATAAATGTTTCCGCTAGGCCAGATTGTTTCAACTTTGTCAAACGGCCTAAATGATGGGTGTCAGTGTCAAAGAAATCATAAATATTTGCAACAAACAATGTCCAAGCCACATACCCTTGGCATGCCTTTTTATGCCATTGCTGCCATTGCCAGCGTTTAGGATCCAAATGGAGAACACCATAATGGAGTTTGGCCAACTCATTAGTAATGTTGTGTAAAGAGAAGTAGTGTTCCATTTGGGTGACCCCTCTCATGGGGTCTGAGCCATACAATTTGTTCACATCCACTCTAGGAAGGCAAAGGTCATGCTGGAAGTGGTTGGATTGAAAAGTCTTGGAAGTCGAAGACATATGGCCTTCGGGGTGCAAAGGTTGGTTAGATGAGGGAAAGCTTCTAGGGACATTAAGTTTGGCTAATACGCGACTCGCAAATGACTCAAGCTATCTTTCCATGTCTTGTTTCAATGATTCCATTTTGGAGTCTATGGTGGAATTTATGGTGGAATTATTGGCATTGAGTTGTTGCACTTCCTTCTAGGCCATGTAGAAATCAGACAACAATGTATTGAGGCATGATCCAAGATCTTTCTTGTGGGTGTGGGACATGGTTAAAGGGGGTATAGGAAGGGGGCAGGTGGGTCTTCATAGAAAAGGGGCTACATGAGAAGGGTGTCACAACGATTAGGGTGAAAAGGAGAATCCAATGGGATAGGTCCCAAGTAAGGGGGTCGAAAAAAAAGGATAAAACATGCTAGGAATCACTGTAATTAAGATAAAAAGAAGAATCCAATGGGATAAGTCTCAAATAGGGGTGCAGGAAGGCCCCATTTTCATTTTACTCCTAGAGAGTTATACTCTAATCTGAATAATATTGCAATGGCGAAATGCCCATATTTTGAACAGGAAGAAATGTGTAGTAATTTCGCAACCAGAATGCAGGAGGAAAGATTGCACGATAGTAGATCTTGTATGTTTCTTGTTTGTTTTTTTTTCATCCCAAGGGTTAGGTTTTTCTAAGGGTTCCTACAGACAACGGTTTTCCCTATGCTATAACTCTTTGATATATGTGTGGGGTCGAATAGTAGTACTCGACCCAATATCTCAGGACACCAACTAAGGAGGCTAGATTGTACCCTTAGATGTACTAACAGATTACCCAGGTACTAGAGAGTATCTTCCCGAGTGTTGTTCTCGATGGCACTATAACAGTCAAGCAACTAATCGGTTGATCTACAATGCGTTTCAGGATACCTAGGCCATTATGTATACATGTGCTTTCTAATGCGCTACCACTTGAAGGGGTACCAACAAGGGTTACAAGAGTTTCCAACAATGTGAGATTAAAAAAACTATGTATTTCCTGCATGTATGCTTACCCGATTGCAGATTTATGCATTGAACAACAGATCATTGTAGCTTAAATATGTCAGAATACGTCTCTACCCTGAAAAAAAATTACCCACAATTCCTTCACGGGAAAGTGCTTTGATCCCACATGTTAAGCACCTGGTTATGTTATATTGAACAAAAACAAGAATATCACAGGAATTACGAACAAAACAATAGAATATAGAGAATTAGCACATCAAAATGATACATTTATGGAAACATAAGCAACATTCACTTACCTCTTCGAGGGGGAAACCTCGTGCAAAGCATAGCCCTATTACAATAATTCTCAAGAAAAATATTTCTCATTCCCTCGACTCCTATTTATACTAAATCTATCTACCCAAAATAACAATCTAGAGGAAGATCTTTCTATAAGTGGAAGCTTTTATTAGGTCTTCTTACATTTGACTTATTTTCCGTATTCCTAAACCTTATTTATTAACATCAAAATTTATTACATGGGAAATAGATTATTCTACCTACATGAGGGGTTAGGGAGGTTAGGTCTCTAACAGGTAGATTTGGTGTTGCTACTCTCTTGGGAAAGGGAATAAATACAACTTTATTTTCATTGGTAGTAGGCTGTGATCTAGAATTATCGAAGATGAAAGGCCCCTTACTTCTCATTTTCTAATCCCTTTGTACCCATTTCATAGCCTAAACTTATTCCACTATTTTCCCCTCATTGTACTCTATACGCATGATATAGCATTTAAGAGCATTGTTTCCCCCCTAGTCTCTTATTTTTCTTCCTTAACTTCTTCATTTCCAACTTCATGAATTGATAGCTCAACCCACTTTTATTGATCCAAAAATTGATTTTCCACTAATTTAATAGAATGTATCCATTGTGGACATGTATTTTTAAAATGGTTTGCATAATGACAGTTGCAATTAAAGTTGGTAGGTTCAAGTGGCTTTGAGGAAGTGATTTTTTTTTGTAGTAAGATTTGTAAGTTCCTGGATTAGAGACTTGTAACCTTCTTCAAAGTTCTTTTCTAGATCTAAAATCTCATTTGATAATTTTTAACCAGATGTAACACACTCTCCATGTTTGTGACATATTTATCTTGAAACTCATTATTTTTAGTGGGGAGTTTGGGAAAAGAAAATTTATCCTTTTTATTTCTTAGGTTCCCTAACAAACTCAACATCTATTTTTCCACATCCTTGGCTTAAAAAATTTCAGCTGTTGTATTCTTACTATCTCTTTTAAAAAATATGAAAGTAGTGTCTTGTAAAGCATCAATATAATATTCAACTATTACTTCTTCATCTAGGGAAAATTTTGCTAAGAATTTATTTAAAATTCTAGTGAAACACCGGTTAAATTCCTTCAATGATTATTTCTTATCCATCTTTATTAATATTAATTATTTTAGTAGTGCAACTAAGGTATATTATTCACCAAACTTATCATTAAATTATTTTTGAAATAACCCCAATTTGTAATAGATTCTATTGTCAAATTAAAATACAATGTGGAGGCTTCCATTTCAAAAGTATCAGGAAACAATCTACATACTACATATTAATGTTCCACATTTAATAATGTAATACCCAAATAAAAAGTTTTGATATGATCTTTTGGAAAGAGTGACTTATCTGGGTTAAACTTTGACAGGATATGTTTAGGGTGTTTGGTAAGATCATGGATATGACCTACTAAGTTTAGACAATCTTGATCTCTCCAAGTAGGAACTCATTATTGATTTCTAGAAATGGGATTAACAACAAGAGGTTTAAGATTTCACAAGATTTTCTAGTAAAATTAGAGTCAAAATTTGGCCTAGAAGGGTTCGAAGAATGAGAGGATGAAGAAAGATGAGACGTTGGGATTTCATTTAGGGGTAGAGGAATTTCTTCAACCACGAGTTCACGAGTTCAATTAGGTCCTCTACAATTTCTACAATAGTCTATGTATTAGTTTGAATGTTATTTTTGGTAGTTTTCTTCCATCTCGATAGTAAAGGAGAAATGCTTAGCTTGCCAATTTTCTTATCATATTCCAAAGTAATTCAATGTAATTCATTCACTTATTGGTTGAGAATAACATATAATGGTTTTGTTTTTATGGAATTACGATTCTTGATATCAATAGTCATATCTTCGTAATTTTGTTTAGGATTAGAATCTGCACCGAAAAGACTATGTGAGAAATCACTATGAAGATTATTGATTCAGCCATATAATGACGACCCTCTTTCTAGAAACAAAACTATTGATAGGGATGAATGACCCCAAAAAATTGGTATGGATTCTCGTTAATGAAAATTCTCAATTATAGCTTACATTGTTTGAAATAAGGAATTTTTTTAGTTTATGTCCCGACAACCTTTAGATGGTTTTGTTTGGTTTTATCGGTTGTGGCTTGATCAAACATTTAGTTTTTTTTTAAATGAAATAGACGAGATGAAAATAATATGGCACACAAAGTGTAGAATCATGCACATAATAACTAACAAAATTGACGAGGTAAACATAGAACAAGATATATTAGTGCTTTAAACCTTTAGCAAAAAATTATTTAAGAAAATAAAATCGACAATTTAAGTAACCACTTGCATTACAGAAAAGTCTAGTAATGGTCATTTGATTAGTTCTTCAATCACCTCTTGTAGTTAACCTACTACCAATTATCCATAGGACCTTTATTACTTTTCATATGTCCCTTGGAGGTTGTATAGAATACCCTACAAAATGTTAGCAAATCCAAAAAGATCATACAAGGTTAGCTTTCAAAATTAAATCGAATGAAATTCACAGATTCCCCTTAATCCATTTAAATTAGACAAGTTAGTAGGGTTCTTGAGAACATTGGCTTCGATTTGAGCTACATGTTGTAGTAATTGGGATCTATTTTTCAATCTTGAATGCAGACTCCTAAAACGGGTTCAAACTTGGGAAATGAGGATTGCATGAAAGGGCGATTGATACTAAACTTGTTCCCCTAAATGTTTGAACTGAAACATTTTAGAGTCATGCAACTTTGAGAATTACTATGAGGAAAAAATTGTTAGATCATAATAATTACCCATCAAACCATAATTCATGACATGTGTGATTTTGATTAATTCTTCGATATTCATTTCATTACTTAAGTTTGAAATGTCATGGTTCAAGCTTATGGTGTCAATAAGTCATGCTTTAAAGCTCACACATAAGAACACATAATCTACATTTTTCAAATAAGCCAATTCAAACTTTATTAAATTTTGTTTGTCTAAAGAGTTTGAAATCGAAGGGGAAATAGTTTTTGAATCATATCCAATGGAAAAAATAGATACCCCTGATCACTATCATATGTGAGAGAAGGCCTTATTTTAAATCGGTCCCAATATAGAAAACATGATACATGTTCACTTGGTGAGGATCCGATGGAGTAATTGGGACTGATTTAAATTTTTTTACCTTGTATCATGAATATTTTTTATGGAAAGTCCTTATCACAATTGAACTTTAAAAGAGTTCACATGTGCAAAGAGTATAGAGGTAATTTTACATACGTGAAAATTGTTTCACGCATCAAGACTAATCATCGAATCGGGAAGGAGTTATAGCATTGTATTGAATTGAAAACCCAATTTAGAGTTTTTGACCCAATTTGAATAAGTGATTTCCAAAGAAAAATATTGAACAAGGTTAAAAAAAAAGACAATGAAGAAAAAGAAGCCAAACAAATTTGAAAATATGTATAGTCCATACATTATGAATTGTGGTAATTGTTGATGTTTTGTATCTTCGGGCAAGTATTCTCACATGGCCCTGGGTGTTGGGCATGTGAGAATCATCATGGGGGTACCACATCACACTTTTGATTTGGCGAAATCTACCTTTGGAATGAAGTTGGGGCTTCATGGGTTTGGTGATGGGATTTGTGGGTTTGTGATGGGGATTCACACCCACAAGAAATTCTAATTTGGTGTTGACTTTGTGGATGGGATTCTCAAGCTAACCCCTAGAATTGTATAAATAAGAGAAAGGTCATTATGACATTTCATATTGTAGAGTGTGTGGAAACATGATGGATCTAGCATAAGTGATTATGCACTTGTGCTAGGAGGCTTGGTGATTTCAGCAAAGGGAAATTTTGCATGGTGGAAAACCTGGCCTAGAGGAAGAAAAGTCACAAGGAGCGAATTGGACGGAGGTGTCTATACAAGAGTTTTATGTATATGTACACAAGTTGTAGGTAGGAATAGTCGTATACCTACGTGGGTTGCAGGTGGGAATAGCTACGTATGTACGAGAGTTGTAGGTGGGCATAGTTGTGTATGTATGTGGGTTGCAGGTGGGCACAGTCGTGTATGTACGTGGGTTGCAGGTGGGCATAGTCGTTTATGTACATGGGTTGCAGGTGGGCACAGTCGTGTATGTACATGGGTTGCAGGTGGGCACAGTCGTGTACATACGCAGGTTGCAGGTGAGCACAATCATGTATGTACATGGGTTGCAAGTGGGCATAGTTGCGTATATGTAGTTTGCAATGGAGAAAAGTGCGTATGTATGAAGGTTGCAGTAAGAAGAATAATGCACATAGTTTTTTGAGAAAGAGCATATCCATACATGCTGACAGGTGATGTCAAAAGGTCGTCCAGATGGTCTGCAAAAAAATTGTTGGAAGAGGATATTTCCAAGGATTTTATGAGGTTTGGTTTTCTGTTTTGTATGGTTATTGGAGGACAAGGTTGTCCTCAGGTTTTGTTGAAATTTTATTGGCTAAGACGATGAGTTTTTCCCTGATATTTGGTGATATTTGTCTTGGTTGGTTTTTCCCTCAAGATTTCTATATTTTTTAATGTTACAGAACAAACATATTATATCTCATATGTGTTGATGATTCATCTCTCATCTTATTGTTTCTGATGCATGTATTTTTCAGTCAATAATTTTCAGTGTAAAATTGTTCAGTGATAACATCTAGTGTTGTAGTGTTATATCACTAGGAAGCAATTTTGAGATCTAAAAATTAGTCACATAAGATTGCATGTGAAAATTGATAGTGATAGTATTTAGGTGAAAACGAAACTTGATTTAGATATTAGGGATAATTGAGGAATTGAGACTCATAAGGGTTATGACTTTATTGATTTTTGAAATGAGAAAGAAAAGTTCAAAAAGGAGAAGAGTTTGAAGGAAAGGGATATATTTTTAATCAAAGCTAACAAAAAGAAACATCAAACAAAAAGGGATAAATTGAAGAATTTGAAGGGATGAGTGGAGGGCCTGATTTGGAGATCGATACCAATCCCACAATCGGGACCCCTCCATACTAATTCTAGTGGAAGAAGGCCTTGATTTGGTCGTTAGGATTGATTACCAAATTAGGATAATCGAAGATTAAAGGTGATGGATAATATTCAAACAAAAAAGGAGGAATAAAAAATAAAAACAAATAAAAGGTGAAGGAAAGCACGATTTGGAAATTGGGGCAACGACAAAGTAACCAAAGTGGAAATGAAGCTCGATTTGAATATCGAGTCTGATTTGGAAATTGGGTACCATATGAGTTCAGGGAAAATAAAATTAAGGAAAACTCAAGAAAAGGAAATAATGAGGGCTTAATGAGGAAAAAAACTCAAGAAAAGAGCCAAGTCAAAACCAAGCAAGTAAAACCTAAACGCTTGTTAAGATGAACCATCTAGTATATCAAGGAAACAAGGAATCAAAGTCAACATATACAAAATAGAAACATATCCAAACCAATGAAAAATAAAGACATGGCCCCAAGTTTTGATCAAAACCTAGGGGGGTTATTGTGGGTAAAACATAGTCATATATGGGGACTAATATTTGATCATGGATCATCAAGGACACTCTAGCTATTTTGTGGCTACTTTATTCTCCTCCATGAAAGTGACCAACTCAAGATGGGTGATTCGTTTCTGGGAGGCTTCTTGATTCTTTCAACAATTCCATGAGAATGTCCAAAGGTAGGGCCACAATTTCATTATGAGACATATAGTATATTATGGGACTCTACCATTGCCAAATCCTTGGTCAAGTATCCATTTTTTCCTTGAGATAAAGCATCCAAGTATTCCAAGGTATCTATGAAGGTGAATTTGACATGTCTAATGATAAAGAATATTATAACTTCTTTATTTTGATCTAGGAGGTATACATTAGCAAGGATAGGATTGTATTTTTTTTACCAGCATGAAATATCCTCCAACTATTGCTTCTTATTTTCCAAATAAACCATTTTTCATTTCAACTATTGCTTTAGTACCATCATGATGAAAACCAAATATTTACATGTATGAATATGGCAATAATAATCATGAATTAATGGTGTGAACTTCTCCTCCAACATGTATCCAAAGGAAACAAATTCAGTTAGGTTTTCTTTAGAACTTTTATGGTATTCAACTTGGTTCTCTAACCCAACATCGCTCTCCCTAATAAGTGGGTGACTACAAGTTTATGCTGGTCTTTTTTAACATGTTACTTGCATATAAAAAACTGGAAAAACAAGCAACCTTCACTTGCATATAGCGTTTTAGTACCTAAATGACGTGCTTGATATATAAAAATGGTATATATGTAAAGAATAAAGAGAATTGGTGTAGGGCTATTTTATAAAAAATAAATTGTTTTTGTTATATTTTTTTAAATTAGTAAAATCAAGGAACCTCTAAATTGGTATGTCAAGTATCAGTACATCGTTTCAAGATCTTAACATAATAAAAATGGATTTTTTTTTAGTGTGTAGAAGTTTCTAGCACTAGGAATTGAAAATTTATAATAGAAACAGTAATTGCCTATTTGTTTTTGCATGAATAAATTATGTCACAAGAAAATTAGAAAAAAAACACATTGCTTAAAATTTAGAAATTTGTAATCTACATAAACATGTCTATTTAAGTTTTCAATTTCATCAACTATAAGTATCATGTGTAACGTATTGCACTCGTTCATCAAAACAAAACGTATTGAAAAAGTAAAAAATGTTGAATTTTTATAGTTATAATACATTTCAAACCATTGATTTTGGTTACTTTGAACTTCTGTTAAATGTAAACACATAAGATAAGACATGGTACATAACATGTGATTAATGGGCAGGATAACTATATGAAATGTGAGCACATTCCTATGAAATTCAATTTTTCCAAATAAGCTAAGTTCCGACGTCAATTTTGAATTTCAAATCAAAGAGTGTTTGTTCTAGGCCTCAATAAAACATGCATACTTTTATTTACGGTGAATAATTATATTAAAAAGAAACACGTGCTTGCAAGTTCTTAGTGACATCAAACATTATCTAAACTCAATACGCACAAATTTATGTTCCCAATGGATTATCTAAAATCAATATAAATAATCATGTACATTTCAAACTTTTTATGCGAAGGCATGGAGTCATCTTGAGGTTTGGATGGGAAGATGGTCCTACTTACATAATTCAATGCACGATCCAAATAAACATACATTTATAACTTCATTATTCTTCAAATCTTCAAAATTGAGGTCTTGAACGTGGTTAACGTGGTTAGGTGAGAAAACCCAAGTCTTAGGTTCTAAATGAGGATTTTAGGCGTGTAGAGATAAGGACAATGTCTCAAACCATCACATGGCTCCACAATCTATTATTGGTCTCCAAGTGGGGATATGAGTGTCATTTGGATGGTCTGACTAGTGGGTATGTGTCTTGAAGACTTGGATATGGTCAAGGGGTTTAGTGGATACGTGTCTTGACTTTGGAGTCGAGGTTTAGTTTGAATCATTCTTGATACTAAATAAATCCAAAGTTAAAATGGATCTATAATTACATAAATATACATATAAATGACTAAGTTAAGTTAAATACTTATTATATGAGATAAGATATTTTGTTAGTTAGTTGATATTATTAAATTTATTATTTTTATGAAAATAACTCGACCAAGTATAAAAAAAAAATATTAATTTATTTATTATTTTTATTATTTTATAACTAAATTAAATCAATGTTAATTGAAAATAAAATATATATTTAAATAATTAAAAAAATCAAAATTAAAAGTACTTGTATTTTCATAAGAATTATAAATGAAGTCAAAATAGATATAAAAGGTTTTGTTAATTAGGATTAGCTTCGATGGTTGGGAGGAATGATTGTTATCCTCTCCACAAAGGACTAGAAATGTAATCATATTTAACATTTTAAATTAAAACGGTTGTATGAGACCCCTTTGTTTGTGGTACAAGAGATCCCCTCAGCGCAACTACTTGACTACTAATGTCTAATATATATATATAATCACATAATTAAACCTTTCCATAAAAGAATAATTGCAGAGAATATATATAGGATTTTTATATCAAAGTGATGTAGTAGGATGACATCAATGACCATAAACAAAAACATTATGGCCATAAAAAGAAACAACAAATATCTAAACTTAGTTGTATAAATATATTTTACATACACACACAAAATATCTAAATATCTATTGATCTCCCATGTTATTCAATTAGTACACCATATACATAATGAAAGTTGCTATGATTGTTATCCTCTCCACCCTAGTTCAATTCTCATAAATCACATAGATAAAGCTCATAATGAATTTGTTGTAATGGTTTGAGTCTATATGTATTGAAAAAATAACTTTGATTCAAATTGAACAGGAAGATAACTGCTTTTTCTCCAGAAAAAAATAATAATAATAAAATCTACCAAAATTCTTTATATGTGCACCCTTACTGGACGGTAGGAGCTGGGGCGATGCCCGACATCGCTCTGGCCGTGGCGGCCAAGCCACAATCCTAAAACTGCAAACTTACTTATAAAATAAGTACTCGCCTTCAACCAGAAATCTTTCGGACTTTGGCTCTCTCAGGTTAGTGCTCATAATATGATGACAATCCCGAAATTCTTTATATAGGAAACTTCGAACTTATAGTATAAGTGTAAGAAATGGGGCCAATCAGGGTTCAGGATTTTGGCGAACATGAACACCCAACGCCACACACAACAACTCACGAATCGTGAAATGCGAATGGAATGTGGGCCCGGTGCTTTCGGGTTTCGGGGTTTGCAAACCCTTGATACAAAATAGTGTGCAACCTCAATCGCCGAATCGCGAAATTCGATCTAGCTGTGGACCCACTTAGGGTTTCGACACTTGGAGAGTGAGCGTAATTATTTCATAATACAATGAATGTCCCGAAAGCAAAAATAAAACGAATTGCTATGCACCTCCAAAATTTAAATAACCAATTTGATTCAAGAAATCTTTCAAGCTCTGTATTTCTATATCAATCTCACCCTCTTACGGATTACAATACGATTCACATATTTATAGGAACAAAACTTACCCCTTCGACCTTAGGAAAAATTAAATCAGGGCGATGATGGTATTTGGTGGCCTGCAAAGGCTAAGGTGGCCACCGCTTGGGCTGACAGTGAACCCTCACGTCTTGAAGGGTTAAAACGGCCACCGATCCACCATCATAAGGCGGTGAAATGATTACAAACCAACATACTCCCTCTTAATCATTTCGAAAATAAGAACAACCAAAAAATATGTAATACAAAATTGTTGTAAACAATGCATTACAGCTTGTAGACCCCAATATTTCTTCTATGGTTTTTAAACAATTCATTTCCCAAGGGCTTTGTAAATATGTATGCAAATTGTTCTTCAGATCGACATAACGGAATAGAAATCTCTTTGCCAGTTACCAACTCTCGAATGAAATGATACCTCATATCAATGTGCTTACTCTGTTTGTGAAAGACGTGATTCTTTAACAGTGCAATGACAGATTTATTGTCACAGATAATTTGAGTTGCATCATTTTGGTTATGCAACAATTCATTCAAGACCCTTCTCATCCACACATCTTGACATGATGTTGCAGCTGTTGCAACATACTTTGCCTCAGTAAAAGATAGAGTCACAAGGGTTGTTTCTTTGATGTTCATGCCACCGCTCCAGATCCGAGACTGAACACATACCCAGATGTGTTTTTCCTGTCATCAATGGAACCTGCAAAATCACTATCAGTATATCCAATCAGCTCAAAGTTCAAGTTTAATGTGTATCGAATACCAAAGTTAGTTGTTCCAACAACATATCTCAGGATCCTCTTTCCTCCTTGCCAATGAGTACTCTTCGGAGTCTCCATGAACCTGGAAATCAAACTTACAACAAACATAATATCATGTATGGTTGTTGTTAAGTACATAAGGCTTCCAACCATTCTCTTATACAGAGTTGGATCAACATATGATCCTTCATCATACTTGCTCAGTTTAATACCAGTTGCCATAGGTGTTGCAGCTGGTTTACAATTCAACATTCTAAACCTTTTCAACACTTCATTTGCATAGCTAGTTTGACAAATGAAAATTTCATCATCAAATTGATCCACTTCAATTCCAAGAAAATACTTCATCAATCATCTCAAACTCCATTTTCATGGCATACTTAAAATCATCTACAGATATATCTCCAGTAAAAATCAGGTCATCAACATACAAACAAACAGACAAAATTTTACCTTTCTGGTTTACCTTTGTATACAGAGTTGGTTCACTTGGACTTCTGCTGAATCCAACACTGATCAGGTATTCATCAATCCTACTATACCAAACTCTAGATGCTTGCTTCAATCCATATAAAGATTTCCTTAACTTGTAAACTTTATCTCTATGCTTAGCATAGATGATTTTAGGGGCGAAATTTCGCCCATGGGCGAAATTTAGGGGCTTCCAATTTTTTATTGGGCAAATTTTTTGTATTAAAGTGATTTTTTAAAACTTATATCATTAGCCCGTAATTTATTTTAGGGGAAAAATCGTGTACAGGGTTAGCCCTTGTTTTTAGGGGAGATAGAGGAAAAAAAATTATATTTCGCCCCTAAAATTTGGAGGGACAAGCTTCCATTAGCCAAATTTCTAGAAGTATGGGAATTTTTGATAGCTTCTTCGCCCTGCCATTTGGTAAAATCGGGGTTTATGGGTTAATTCGCCCAGATTTTGTGGTATGGGCATTGGGTAGCTACATTTTGGCCCTCGCACCTAATATAAATTGTAGTATAAATTGTATGGGATCTACCCAGTGCCCAAGTTTAAAATCATAGCTTTGTTACTTGTCTGGTTCATTCGTGAGAACTACAGAGTTCACTATCTAGTGACCATCCCGAAAATATCTAATTCCCCAAGGCCTGGTTTACATATATTGAATTTTCGTGCTTATT
>ML779428.1:116713-135361 GCA_009831015.1 Picea engelmannii
CACATATATATATTAGTTGATATTATATTTATTTTTATTTTATATTAATTATTTTTTTCAATTAACATCAATATACATGACACATCTCTTTCACACATATATAATTTAAATTTTAATTATGAAATAATAGTATTTTTTTAGTTGATACTACATTTATTTTTGTTTTATATTAATTATTTTTCAATTGATATCAACTTTATACACATGACACATCTCACCTATGAGTTGTAGTAAGAACCTTTAACCTAATGAGGTCACCTTTCAAAGTTGTGAAAATATAGCTATCTTAATTGCTTAATATATTCTAGTTAGGGATGGAATTTGATGGCCAAATTACTCTTCATAAGGCTTTGAAATCACACATCAATCATGAAAGTTAATTTAAATGACTGATATGATTAACAAAATTCCTTAAACCATATTTGATGTGGAATTTGTTAACCATGGGAATGAATCAAAAAACAAAATGTCAAATCATCTTAGAAGAAATACAACAACAATATTGGGAAAAAATGAACCACTAACTTATTCATTTGGCATTTTATTTATATAAGAAATACTTAATTATTTATCCATTTATCAAAATTGACTAAATCAAAGTACATAGTGGAAGTTGTATAATGTCGATCATAAATATACTAGAGTAGTGGTTACAATAATAATAAAAATTTCCTTGGCCACATGATCTTCGGACATATCAATTTGTCCCGATTTACATAGGAACCATCTTCACTTTCGTCATGATTAACAAAATGTCACAGTATCCAAATGAACTAAAGTGGCAATAATAATATGTTGTGTCACATGTAAGTGTTTCTATGTGTCTTCATAATACTTTCCACTATTTCTATTATTGTTTCCTCATAGAAAACCTTGGCATGCTCTCACTTTGATTCTACAACTTCAAAATACACACTAGAGCGAGGAGTTGTGGAAGGGTTTGGAGACCGAGAATTAGAATATGGAAGTACAACATTTGTATCAAACCCCAAATCATCCATCAGCTTGACCAATTAACTACTGCTAATATTGTTATGAGGTTGTGACTACGACATAGATGAGAAGAAACAGGAAATGTTGGGAAGGGTTTCAATAGATGAGGGTACATAGGGAGGAAATAGAGGAGATGATGGATCGAACACTACCACGGGAATACAAAGAGGGTGTGTGATCTCAAATGCAATGGTCATATGAGTAGATATAGGGCCAACAATGGACATGTTTTTAGAACATTAATGAGGGGGGAAATATTTGGATTAGGATAAAGGAAAGGAGTGGGAAACCATAAGGGCCTCAAAAAGAGGTTGATGTCGAAGGGAAAAGTGGTGGGCACTATGGGAATGGCCTCGAATAAAGTGAGGACAATCATCATGTATGAGGGAGAAGAGGTGTGTGTTGTCAAGGGATCATGCACAAGGATCTCAAAGAGGTGCTTGATTGGTATTATGAACCCCTAAATATTAGGGGCGAGGGTGAGGGGGGATTTTCAGGGTATGTAAATCTTGTACATAAGCAGAGAATTAAGGAGTGTATCTAAGAACATTAGCATTCATATCCTAGGTAAGAGACTGAACTAAGAAGAGGGAATTATGGGCAAAGAAATGAAACAAATCCATAAAGCATGTGAGGCTGAAACTTATCAACATGGAAGAAAATGGAACGCAACTAAAGAAAGTTGTTGAGATGTCCACAATTCTTAGAAAAAGGATAAGAACATATCATGTAAAGGAGGTGCACTACAATTCCCTAGCTTTGATACTAAGACTAGTAATGTGTTTGTGTACATGATGAATAGATACAATATAGAAAATTATGACTTATAATTTTGTATAATGAATATTAATAAAATACATCACAATTGTAGAAGAAGAAGGATAAAGAATGGGAGCCTATGAAAACACAAGAACAGAAAGTGAAGACAAGGGACTTAGTGAAGAGAGGGGAATTAGGAGGCTTAAAGAGGACAAAATAAAGATAATGTTATTTTAATTTTATCTCAAGTCCTAACCTTATTTAATTAGAACTCTTTAACCATAAGAACTCTTTGACTGATTTTTTTATTTTATGTTAGGATGGAGATTAATTGCATAAAGGGTTACATGGGTCTTCATAAATATACATGTCCCCTTCATGCTATGTAGTTTACACTATACATTATTTCCATGTAGGGAAAGTTTGAAGTATAGGGAAAGTCAAATTATGATGCTATTTAAATCACCAATATATTCAAATCACCTTTTTATTTGAATTCTTATTTGAACAAGTCCATTTAGTAGGGGAATTTGGATTACTTTTTTTCACAGAATCTGTGGAATTTTATTCATCAAAAAACAGTGTTTAGACCATAGAGTACAAAGAGTGTTCAAAATGCCACAATTCCAGCTTCTAACACAACTTCTATTAGACAAAAAAAAAATCATGCTTCTATTTCTTAACCCATTCCTAATACTACTTCTATATTGGACAGTGTAGACTCGGTAATATATGACATTTATAAAAAATGATAAACAAAACATACTTAATCATGTGGTTGGTTCAGGGCCAGTGTCATTCTCTTGCTTTCCCTTGTCCTCATCAACCTCCATAGTTACATTTAGGTCCGAAAGATTCATTGGTTCTGGTGCTACCGTTCCTGCATTTCCTTCTTTAATACTTGAATTCCTAGGTTCCTCATCCCGCTGGGCTATCTGTAACTGGAGTGAAACTAATTGACTGCGCAAGAATTCCACTTCGTCCTGGAGTTGGATGAGAAGAATTCGATGTTGAACAAGAGTGTCTAAGGAAAGGAAAACGATGGTGTGGAGTTGAGTAAATTACATTTCCTTTCCTCAACTTCACTCAGGGTTATTAAATTTCAGACTTGACCCGGATTATTTTTTTGCATGCCCCCTCCACGTGGATGGAGAAGACACTCCACGTGTTCGGGACTCAGTTTTATCCGGGACATGATCATGGCTATCGGGATACACCACACCTCATAAGACTAGGGGCTAATCCAATAACCTTATTCTCCAAAGTATCAACTACTACATTATATATATATATATATATATATATATATATATATATATATATGATGGTTAAAATATAGTGAGATCAATAATTTTATAGGATTTTAAAAAGGTATAAGATTACTTGGATTTTTTTAAAATTGTATTACTATGATCAAAAAAATATTCATAGAAGCCTTTCAAGATTACCATATCTTTTATGACTTACGAGGTTAGGAAGGTCTGTATTGTGGAAAATATTTTTAAATTGGAATTTAATATGGGTATATGCACTACAATCTAAGAGGAAGTGTTTTTTATCTTTTACCCTCTTAATATCACAAATATGACAGATTTTTTCATCATCCCACTGTGTTTTGGGAGTTGTCCAAGCCCAATTTCACTATATAACTCTTGAGAGTTTGTTCAAATTTTAATATACATACCAACTATATATATTATTATACCTTATCTTATAAGATCGAGCATGCTTGATATATTCACTAATGACCTCTTTATTTATTTATGTATACATCCGCGTCGTAACCGTGGATTCTAAGGTTGGATTTTGTAGTAATCCATTTTAAATTTGAATTAAATCACATAATTAAACCTTTTCATAAATTCTTTTACAGAGAATATATATAGGATCTTTATATCAAAGTGATGTAATACGACGACATCAATGGCGATAAACAGAAACAATATGGCAATAAAAATAAACAACAGATATTGGAACGTAGTTGTATAAATATATTTTACATAGACAGAGAAAATACCGATTGATCTCCCAAGTTAGTCAATTTGTACACCATATACATAATGAAATCTGCCGAAATTCTTTATATAGGAAACTGCAAACTTATTAGTCCCTGCCTAAAGGAAGTAGGGACTATCGTAAACAGATTTTTGGCTTTCAATAGTTTTACACGCAAACCAAGGTGTATGAGCCTAAGTTTTAGGCTTCAATGTCATAGAACATTTTTTCATAGTCTATCGAATACTTACATTACTTTTTTTCTAACCAATCCGAAGATTTCAGACTTTATTTGGCTTTATATCCAGATAAGGTACAATTTATATGAAATGTTTTGGCTTCAAACTTAGCAAATGGTTAATATATTTTGATATTTCAGATTTTATTTGGCTTCATATGGAGACAAGGCACAATTTATATATTTTGATATTTCAGGTTTTATTTGATTTCATATCGAGAAAAGGCACAATTTATATGAAATGTTTTGACTTCAAACTTAGCAAATGGTTAATATATTTTGATATTTCAGATTTTATTTGGTTTTATATCAAGACAAGGCACAATTTATATATTTTGATATTTCAGGTTTTATTTGACTTCATATCCAGACAAGCACAATTTATATGAAATGTTTTGGCTTCAAACTTAACAAATGGTTAATATATTTTGATAGAGTCATTGTGAGGTAAGTAAGTTAATGCTAGATTTGATTTTAGCATTAATTCACTATCATTAAATGTGTTTATGTGTTTGTGAAATCATTCACAAACACATGTAGTTGTTTATGGTATAGCTTTTTGCTAAGGCCTCGATTCCATTGATTCCTCGATCAGTATGAGTTTGATTCAGTGGATATGCTAAGGGCTCGCTTTTTACAAGCACGACATCATGAACCTGGTTCGACCTGCATTCACCAGTGAAAGGTTTTCACTCACATATTGTTGTTGCAAAAGAAAATGAAACAAAATGCTAAATCGTCCCATAAGCCTAAATCTTCCTAGCAAAAGGAAGACAAGGTCTTGATGGAATCATCGGCTCATTTGCATTCCTTCGCAATCTCGTAAGCCTTCCTTTTGGCTAGCCTTATTCCTGCATCAAAGACCAAAGTGAAAATTATTTCTTAGTTCGTCTAAACATGTTGTAATATTCTGAATATAGACAGCGATGCAAGTACCATATTCTGAATGTAGACACCCATGCAAATACCTTTAAACTGTAGAGAGACTATATCTTACATGTGTAGCTCTGTGTATTTTTAAATGTTTCAGAACTAGTTTCAGTCAATCAAAAAATACAGTAGTGCATACCGTATTTCCTGTAGTCCCACAATCACTCGAGACGCTAAAAGCAGACTTAGCAGATCATTGCCACCGAGCCTTTTTCAGAGACGGGCAAATTGACATGGAGTCGAGCGCTCTACAACATAAAATTCCTTGCAATTATTTTATTGAAAGCTTTGCCCTCCGTGGACCATCTTAGAGCTGGCCATGCCCCCTTCCTCGCACCAATTACTTTGTTTCGCCCCATAAACGTGAATTTGTGCCATTATTGTGATCATCGTAATGTGTTTACAAATCTCGAATCCGTGTTTCCAAATCTCTGACGACAATGATTTCTCTACAATACTTAAGATTTCGCACATGCCCCAGGCTAGCTGCTTGCTAGCTTGCTAGACTGTGGGCTCTTGAGATTGCTGGCTAGATGTGTTTGTGTGCAGGCGTGCGTGGCCCACCCGAAGGAACAATCTATGATGTGGCGGGGTTTAAAACGGATAGAGACCTGCCTTGCCGTTTCGGAGCGGCCATATGAGGGAGGAGGTCTTCGGGACGTACCGTCCATGCAAATCTAACGTTGCCAAAACTTCTAAGGGGAACTATAGCAAGGGACGCCACATACCAAGGTCAGACTGGCAACCTCTCTATTCACTTCCTCACTGCCTTAGCTTAGACCTTTATGTTATGGCTATCAATTCCTCATGATCACTACTAGTAGTAGTGACTCCGCCTCTCTTTGGTCGTTGGGGTAAGGTAGATTACCTGTCATTCAAGTTCAAGTGATGTATTCCACCTTGATTGATGTTTCATTTCCTGGGATAGCTATTAACTTGGACTTCTTCCCCGTGAAGTAGAAGGTTATGGGGGTGAGCGATGGCAGGTGAGTGAGCTAGCCATGGTGAGCGGAAGTATATTTTCAATCTAGGTCCATCCAAAAATCATTAAATCATCCAGCCTCATCAAAATTGATATCCCACTTTTCAACTTAGGTAGGTGAAAGTAGCAGTCCGAGATTTCTGAGAGGGTGCATGCCTCAAAATCCTAGTACCATTTAGAGGTCTCTCCTGACGTTGTTGAGGAGGTTTCTCAAAATGGTCTCATTCACTCTCCCTTCAGCGGGGTTGCTCCTCTTGTCTCTTTCTGGGTTGCTTGCTTTAAGGGAGGGCGTGAACTGTATAATGCCATGAGGTTTACCTAAATTCTAATTTTGATCGTCCAAACTCTTAAATTCTAATTTTGATCGTCCAAACTCTTAAATTCTAATTTTAATTGTCCAGAGAAGTTGAGTGCTCTAAAGCTCTTGTGGATTTATTTAACCCTCGTTCGAATTTAAATTGTCCAGAGAACTTGAGCGCTTTCAGCCAGAAAACTTTCTAACTTCGGCTCTCTCAGCTTACTGCTCATAATATGATAATCTCTTCCGCCATGGACGATCTATGTTGTATCGACCATGGCAGCGTAATTATTTCTAAATCATTAGGAAGGGAGAGTCTGCGCAGATTCTAAGATGAGACTGGCCGCTCAGGGTTGAAGCAAATGTGAACCCTCGGCCTTGCCTATAGACATCCATTCATCATTATAAAGGCAACCCATCGTTGCGAGTGGGGAAAATTTGAGACAAAATTTAGAAAATGAAAGGAAAGTTACATATGTAGCATGAGCATGTCATGAATGAAATCTCGGGGTACTTTCGTAGTGGACCAGATGACTAATTGTTCATCTGCCCACTGGTAATAAGCATAGTCGATATATATATATATATATATATATAATTAATTTTAGTTTTGAAATAATAGTATTTTTTGTGAGTAGATATTATTATATTTTTTATATTAATTTTTTTTGACATTAACTACACATTACACACATCTCACCCACCTAGGCTACACATTACACATCTCACCCACAACTATAGAAAGCACCTTTAAACATAATGAGGTTACCTCTCAACATCATATTTATGAGGTCACCTTCCTCTAGCGATGAAATTTCATGGCAGAATGTCTCTTCATAAATCATTTTGGTCATGAAATACACTTTGAAATATGACACACCCATCATGAACGTTAATTAAAATTTCCAATACTATTAACAAAATTGTTCTAACCATGGGAATGAAGAGAAGAAGACAATATTAAATCATCTTTGAAGAAATACAATAACAATATTGAGAAAAAATGAACCACTAACTTATTCATTTTGAATTTTATTTATATAGAAAATAATTAGTTATTTAGCCACTTTATCAAAATTGACTAAATCAAAGTACATAGTGGAAATTGTTTAATGTTGGGCATAATTATACTCGTTGGAACTACATAATAAATAGAGCAAATAAGAATAGTGGTTACAATAATAAATGAAATTGGCTTAGCCACATGATCTTGGGACATATCAATTCTTCTTGATTTACATAGAAACCATATTTGATTTTCTCATGAAAAAATGTCAGAGTATCCAGGTGAACTAATGTGGCAATAGCAATATGTTGTGTCACATGTACTTGTGTTTCTATGTCTCCTCATAATATTTTCCACTATTGCTATTATTGTTTCTTCATAGAGAACCTTGTCATGATCCCACTTCGATTCTACAACTTCAAAATACATGTTGGAGTGAGGAGTTGTGGAAGGGTTTGGAGACTTTCTCTATGACAAGGTTCATAGAGAACCTTGTCATGATCCCACTTTGATTCTACAACTTCAAAATAGACACTGGAGAGAGGAGTTGTGGAAGGGTTTGGAGACTAAGAATTAGAAGATGGAAGCACAACATTTGTCTCAAACCCAAAATCATCCATCATCTTAACCAATTAACTAGTATTAATATTGTTATGAGGTTGTGACTACGATGGAAATGAGGAGAAAGAAGCAATATTGGGAAGGGTTTCAATATATGAGGGTACGTGGGGAGGGAATGGAGAAAATGACGGATCAACCACTACCACGTGAATACAAAGAGGGTGTGTGATATCAAATGTTGTGGTTATATGAGTAGAGATAGGGTAAACAATGGGAATAGGTTAGAACATTAATGAGAGGGAACATATTTGGATTGGGATGAAGGAAAGGCATGGGAAACCATAAGGGCCTCAAAAATATGTTGGATGATTATGATGTCAAAGGGAAAAGTGGTGGGTGCTATGGTAATGGCCTCGAATAGAGTGAGGACGATAAAAATGTCTGATGGAGAAGAGGTGTGTGTTGTCAAGAGATCATGCACAAGGATCTCAAATAGGTTCTTGATTGGTGTTACATAATGTTTCGTCTACGAAAACATCAAAACTCCCTTGGATTACTAGACCCCTATACCAAGACAAAAGCACTACAAGTGGACACTAACATCCCTTTGAACTCATTTTAACCAATCAGAAAGAGAGAGGGAGAAAGGGCATGATGTAGCTGTTTACAAAGTTTGTCCTCGTTGCTTCCAATCGGCGAGCTTGATCTTCAAACCCCCTGATGCAACTTGATATCTATAATGGGAAGCAAAGATAAACAACTATCTCCTACTATAGTTGATTAGGTAAAACAAATTCATCTACGAATATTAAAATGATAGTAGAAAAGCGCATGCAAGAATACACAAGCTTGAAGGAAATAGTCCAAGTATATTCAATGAGAAACAAAAGGAGAACACTTAAAGACCACGATTGACGCAAAAAAAACCTCTCCAAGCTGTCCTCGTCCATCCCTTGCACGAAACTACCAAGATCAAAATGATGATACTCTGACTTATTACTTATTTTCTTCACCTTGGAAACCCCTCAATGTATAGGGTTGGGAGGCACAACAACCATGAGAAAATGAGGGATATGGTTGATGATATGGCTCCTTTAGGTTTGGATCAGATCCTAAGGTGAAGCCAAAGCATGGGGGTCAAACATAACAAACCCCATCTAAGAGAGTTGGCCCATAGAATAAGGTGGATGAGATCCCCCTTTTCCCTCAACAAGAATGGCGCTCCTACAAAGTGAGAGACATGGCGCCATCCTAAAAGTGGTGCTCCTATAACATGGAAGAGGGGGTGCCATGACCCTCTCGCAGTATGGCCAAGGGGGAACCACCCTTCATAAATGCCCCAAAAAAGGCTGATTTTTCCAAGGAAAAGGTGTGTTTTGACCTAGAAATGATGGGTTTCTTCCTCCAATATGACTTAGGGGTCATGAACAATTGTTTCCATGGTGTCAAGGGCTAGCGACACCTACAAAAATGAATGTGACACTTGGTAAGGTGCATACGACACTTGTGAGAGTACATGAAACACTTACAGAGGTGCATACGTCACTTTGCGACACTTGCGACACTTAGGGTGCAAACCACTAATGTGATATTTTGGTGTGTAACAATTGGTATTAGGAACTCCTAAATATTAGGAGCATGGGGGAGGGAGGATTTTTTGAGTATGTAAATCTTGTATAGATGGGAAAAAAATCAAGCAAATAAGAAGTGTAGTTAAGAATATTATCATTCATACTGTGGGTAAGAGTTCAAACCAAGGAGAGAGAACTATAGGAAAAGCAATGAAACAAATCGATAAAGCATGTGAAACTAAAAATTACCAACATGAGAGAAAATGGAACATATCTAGAGAAAGGTTGTTTAGATGTCCAAAATTGCAAAATAAAGTTTTTTTAGATGTCCCGAAAAAAGAGAAGAACATATCATGTAAAGGAGATGCACTATAATTCCCTAGTTTTGATCCTCGGACTAGTAATGTATCTGTGTACATGATCAATGGATACAAGCTAGAAAATTATGATTTGTAATTTTATAATGAATTTTAATAAAATATGTCACAATTATAGAAGAGGAAGGAAAAATAATGGGGGGATATGACTCCACAAGAGGGGAAATTCAATCCCGAGGGACTTAGGGGGCTCATTGGAGACAAAATGAAGACAATTTTGTTTTACTTTTATCTTAATTACTATCCTTATTTAATTAGAGATATTTAACCCATTTTTTTTTATTTTATCCTAAGGCGAAGATTAATTGCATGAAGGAGGTACATGGGCTCTCCATAAAGATATGTTTCCCATTCATGTTATGCATTTTTCACTATTCTTTCCATGTACATGGAGAGTTTGAAGTATCAATAGTTTCGAATTATGATGCTATTTGAATCACCAATATATTCAAATCACCATTTTTTTTGAGTTACCATTTAGTAGGGGAGATCACATTATCAATTTTGGGAGAGTTTGAATCACCATTGCATTGGGAAATTTGGGAGAGATTGAATTACCATTCTATTGGGGGAATTTGAGAGAGTTCCCTCTAAGCGTAGCTACCGTGTTCTTACAATAATTGAATTTATACCAAGTTGCGCCCATGAATTAGGAAATATTGATGTCTTGAGTAAGAGTAATTGTTGTTATTGAGAGGAATTTGAACTATTATTGAGTATCTCTCATTAGTGAGATTTTATTCCCAATCTGTGTTGGGGAGGGAAGTGGGCTAGCTTGAGGGAAGTAGAGAAGGGAATCCAATTCCTTGGGTTACGTAGGTTGATGGGGAAAGAGGGTTGTGGATTAGGATTGTTGTAGGTATAAAATTGATTGTGAACCTATGAAGTGGGTAGTGTGAAAAGAGGTAAATAGGGTCGTGTGAAGAAAGGTAGAGCCAACTATACGTAATTTTACCTTGTGAACTCATAGGCTTAGCTCGAGGGTGGCTTCTATTGTATAGATATTGGTTACAACAAGGAGACTACAGTTGGGTGGAACATCCTTCTTATGCATCCAGTTGGTTGATTATTCCTATAAATATATGTGTTCATGACATACTTGTGATTGCGTTGAATCAATGTTGTTTATGCCATGGATTATATTAGTTTCTAGTTTTTTTGGTTCTATTTGCAAGTGTAATTCCACATTTTAAATTTATGGTGGAATGGTTTAATTATATTGTATAAGACTGCATTATTTTGTCTACACATGATAATTAATTAATAGTAGGGTAGTGAGGAATGGTATCAAAGACAACAAATTAAGAAATATGGTATTAGAAAAACAAATTTGGAGTAAAAATTGGTGGTTTCAAGAGTACCCCATATCCTTAATAGACTACATAGGGTATTAAGTATGTTAGAATATGGTATCAAAGATATTGGTTACAACATAGATTAGGGTTGATCCCCTCCTTATAGTATCTTGATTATCTTGTATCCTCTTATTCTATATTGCACCGGGATTCCTCCTTAAAATTAAATGTAATAATATTTTTTATATTATCATTATTTTGCAAAGTGACCTCTTCCTTTATTCCCCAGTGATTTAACCAAGGATTAATATATGTATGCCAACCCTGAGTCGTAAGTGGTTTTTAGTGGAGTCTAAAGAAATCTTAAGAGGCCTATTGTATTCCATGTTGTATATCTCATTAGGCACCTAGTCATAGTTGTGCGCTTAATGGGAAAATAATCACTTCTATGAGCACTTTTGGATTTACTCTATCTTTATCAACGATTCTTTAAAGACGCTACAACCCCAAAATTTACAACCATATAAAATAATAGGAATGACGTGAGTCTTAAAGAGGAGTTCCTTCTATTGGGATATGTAACTCACACTTGTGTTAGTTGTGATCATATTTAATTATTGAGTGTGAATTTTCTTGAAACCCAGTTCACTAAATCAATTAATTTTTCTGTTAACTGATTCTTGCATGTTTTCTTCACAAATAAATAATACACAAAATAAAATAATAACCATGAACTTCACAGTAAAATATAACTGCAATCACATCACATGTACACAAGTAATTTTTGGACAATTTGTCCCTAGAAAAACCCTGGAGGGAAAACCAGTGCAATAGATTTGGATTTTATTATTATTGAGCAGGAAAATATAGATATATGTTACAATAAAATCAACCCATCCAAATACAAAACCTCCCCAACAAATGCATGGCCCCCTTCTGCAAGTCCTCATGATCATATATGTAGGAAAAGACCTTTGCAATGTTGAATATATGTGCCAATCTCAGTGTAGAAGCCTCCTTCGTCTCCCTTCAAACTCTCTCTCCAAACCCTCAAGCAATTCTCCTCTTTCTCTCTTCAGAAAATTGTCTCGCTCTTGTGCTCTTGCGTTCATACACAATTTTTGGTGTGTAATTATTGTCTACTCTCCCACTCCCATTTACCAATATGGTATTATAGATAGAGTTCATCAAGAGGTTGAATGAACCATGTACTTGAAGGACATCCCACTAAATCGAAGGTTGCACCAGTTGATGACCCATGCATTCTGGTGGATGGTTGCCCCTTTATAAGGACGTTGGTAGTTTGATGATGCATGATCGAGGTATGAAGTGAAAGTACCAGGTTGGACCAGACATAGACTTTGTTGATCAGGAGGTGCTTCGATTTAAAGGACTTGGTGATGATGAAGACCTAGCCTAATGATTGTAAAGACAAGTAGTCTTTAAGGGGGAGTGTTGGGATATGTAACTCCCACTTGTCTTAGTTGTGATCATATTTAATTATTGAGTTTATTGGTCATTATTAGGTAGAGTTATAGTCTCTATGAGAAGGAGTATATTCCTAGATTTTATGAGGTTATTGAGGCCTATTTGGTTTGAGAGATTCTCTCCAACCAGTTAGCTTCCTAGTTTGGTGTGAGTTTGAGATATTTCCTCAATCGGTGAATCCAGGTAGTTGTCTATCTTGAGACAATTTTATTGTAATTATATGTATTTTATTCATTGTTTAATAGAGCGCTCAGGAATAATTTATTGCATGTAATTATGGTCTTCTCTCCCTCTCCCATTTTCCAATACCTTTTTATCTCATAGCCAAAGGTCGACTAATTTATAGTTGTTTTCAAGTCTATAATAAGCTTTCCACCCTCTATTTATCATTTTCTCAATGTTATAGTTTCAATTAAGCTTGTGTTGAAGATCAATTCTAATATATTTGTATGAAGTCACTTCCTCTAAGTTGTTGTTGCCGTACACGAAATTAGGGTAAGTGATGTTTTTGGATTTAATTATCATAACCTTCATTTTGTGAGTGTTAGCAATCATATGGTAGAGGAGAAATCCTTGAATAATTATAATTAATAACATTTTTTTTCTAATATAAAAAATAGAATAATAAAATATTATAATAATAGAATAATTCAACTTAAACTATTTTTAATGATGATGGTGATGATGATGATGATGATGATGATTAATGTCCACCAAGACCGAATTGGTCTATGAGACCTTAAGAGGGTAAGTGATTACATGTGATTCTTTAGAATTTTGTTTCTGTGCTCCAAAAGCATTAAGAGAAGCTTTCAAAGATCACCATATTTTTGTTGAGTTAAGAGGTTAGGAAGGTTGGTAGTGTGATAAATATTTTGAAAATGAAATCTAATATGTATTATTTAAATATAAAAAAATACAATTTTAATTTTGTTATTTTTTTTCCTTAATAAATATAATTAAAAAATATTTATGTTCATATATATATATATATATATATATATATATATATATATATATATATATATATATATATTTCATGATTTATGTTATGTATATATATTTTAAGTATATACTATTTGATTATATTTAATAATTAAAAATATATATTTCTTCTTAAGAAATTACATACATCATGTTCAAAATCTATACGAAATAAAGTATATACAATTCCATAAGATTTAACAATCAAATGATTGAACTAAAAACAATCTCAATTTGATGTATAACTAGTATACGACCTTAAAATTAAATGAATATTAATATTATTATCATCTAAAAAATCATAAATAAAATGACTATACAAATTATAAATAAAATTAAATATATATTAAAATATCCATTTACTTAATATGTACTTATAACATAAAAATTCACAAATATAAAAATATAACATAATTAAAGAGCATAAAAATTCAAAAGTGTAAAAATGTAACATAATTAAATATGGCAAGACTCGAGAGCAAATAAAGTGCTAAAAAAACGTACGGCACGGAATGGGAAGAGGAAATTTGGGGTTTGGCCCTAGTAACATCAAGCTCTAGGTCATTAATGATAGATTACGTCATTAGTTGTGGGAGGTGGGCACGTGGACCCTAGTGTAATGAACTTATCATTTTGATAACTTGTGTGTCTCCTCTTTCTTTTCTGTTATAATTATGTTAATCTCATCAGAAAATTAGGTTTTTTCATATAACTATGTTAATCTCATTACAAAGTTGATTTTTAATATTTAAAAAATAAATCATTAAGAATAAGATGAAATTGTGTTATTAACGTATGGAATATTTATTGGACAATTGAGAGGGGGTGAATCAGTTGTTACCGTGTGTAAATAATTATGCTTATTTTAAATTTTTTACAGAGCTTTCAATGACAATCACAATAATACAGAGAGGTAAGCAATCGAACATTCGACATCAGTCACACATATGAAATATACAGAGACAGATATTTCCTGAGGAAACCCATAAAGGGTAAAAACCTCTTCTTCTTGGTATGATAAGTAATCTTTACATTCTGTACATTATCATACATATGAGCTCCAACTCATTGTGAGGCTACAACCTCTGTTTTGCAAGCTGCAACTTGCTGAGAGCACCAACTCTCTGTTTTCTCTAGCACCGACTAGAAGGAAGCACCAACTCCTTGAGTGTTCCAGCACCGACTGGATGGAAGCACCTACTTCCACTTATACAAGCACCAACTTGTTTGAGAGCACCAACTCTCTGGTTTCTCTAGCACCCACTAGAAAGAAACACCAACTCCCTGAGTGTTTCAGCACCAATTGGATGGAAGCACCAACTTCCAGTCACACAGGCACCAACCTGTATAACAGAGAACAACAATTCTCCCTTGCACCATCCTGCCACCCTGGTTTCTCTGGGTGCAACCAAATGGAAGCTACAACTCCCTTTGTTCAAGCACCCACTTGAACCTTTGAGGACAATAGTCCTTCCTAGCACCTCCCTACAACCCTGATTATAAATATTTTCTATTGAAACTTATTACAGTGATTCAATAGTTGTCATTGGCTTACCAGGCTTATCATTGTTCTACTATGCTGCTCTGCTCTCCTGTATCAGTGTCTCTTTGCCTGCATCTTCTTGCACTTTCTGATCTTCTGCTTTTCTCTACAAGTGCCCCTCAACCTTCTTTTACTGTCTCAGCTATGCATCTCTATTCTTTGCTTCTGCTGCACTTTATGCTCTGCATCTTATTTTGATTCTATGAATTACGCCTCTTCTGTGTATTTCAGCTCCTGCCCACAACATGCTATTTCCCGTGTGTAATTCCTCTCCACAACAACATCCATCTCTTCTCTGTTCTGCGTATTTATACTATCTGTGCACCTTCTTCGTCCTCCATGCACAGTGCCTCTGCATGCTCTTCACCGTGCCATGGTTCTGCTCATCGGTTTGTTCATTGCCACTCCACTTTTGCTTTTCTTCGCTCGCTCAAGCCTCAAAAAGAAAAAAAAACTGAGACTTGCTTCTTTCTATGCCTCATCTGTTACTCATCTCTGAGTTTTATCTCACACTGCGCATACTGTAATTTTCCCTTTCTTACAGTTCAACTCCTTTTCCTTCAGAACAACCAACCATGCACAATCATTGCATGTTTCTTTTAACCACTTCCTCCGCGGTTACACCTCGAATCTTCTTGGGAAAAAACACACAGCAACTGAATCACCAACCGTCCAAGAACCATGATTCGGTTCTGCTAACTGAATCGTAACTGGTCGATTACCTGTGAGGTGAGGCAGTAACCCTTCGATCAAGATTCAAATTAACCAACACCGTTGGATTAAATCCGCAGGATTTCACGTTTATCTCATATGCCCACTAGTTGTGACTAAGCGCTAAACAGAAGTTGAATTTCGTGATTTCACATCTCGGCATTCCTGTGATGAAGGGTCTCAACACTCCAAGTCGCAATCGCCGAGACTCCGAGATGGAGCTTAGCACCGTTAGTTTCTTCCCCTCACGTGACCACCGGTGGTGACCACAGGCTGCGCCAAAAGGCACTTCGAATTTTGCGAACTTATGAACTTCATCGAGCCTGATCAACGATCGAGATCTCCAATTGATCCGATGGTCCAGATCTCATCGCGATCTCGCATATCACGATTCCTGTGATGAAGGATCTTGATACTCCAAGTCGTGATAGCCGAGACTCCGAGATAGAGCTTAGCACCGCTAGCTTCTTGCTCTCTTGTGACCACTGACGGTGACCACAGGCTGCGCCAAAAGGCATTTTGCAATTTTGCATATCGGTGTTTCTGTCGTGCTTTGATCTATCGCCACGTGCCCCTCTTCAACGATCCAGATCTTATCGCGATTTCGCCACTTCACGAGCCTTCTTCATGCCTGATCAATGGTCCACAATCCTTGGTGATCTGACGGTCCAGATCTTTTCGTGATCTTGCATATCGCGATTCCTGTGATGAAGGGTCTCGATACTCAAAGTTGCGAACGCCGAGATGGAGCTTAGCAATTATCTCCTTCCCTTAAGCCTTCGATGATGTGACCTTGAGATATGACCACTCGCCAATCAAACAAGCACTTCACTCCTTTGACTTTCCAGTCAGCGAAATGATGATCTTTCGCCATGTGTCCTATGGAACCAACGATCCACAACTGTCCTCGATGGACAGCCATAATTCCTTCACAGTTTTGGAGAGTTGGATGACTCTTGGTCTTATCCGCCTTGCAACTTCACCATATCTAACGGCTGTTGGTCCTTCGTAATTACTCTAGATCCAATGGCCCATATCTTATCGTGAGTTGGGAGGTTAGAGAACTTCCTTCTTTTGACCTTTTAGTTAGCGAAATGATGATTTGTGACCACGTGTCCAGCCCGAAGATGGACGGTCCTCCTTCTTTCGGGATTTTGTAAGCCCGCTTCACCTTGCACTTTTAAAGAACGTGCAGGTTCTCCTGGATCCAATGACGGTCGGACCCTGCGCTTGGATCTAGCACCCAAGATTTGTCCTCTATCTGCGTGATCGACCTATTTGAATTCAGATCTGACGGTCATCGGGAATTCTCAATGGGATCCAATGATCACTGTCGCTTCTCCTCCTAAGCTTACACATCCTCCTGACTTGGAATAATTTCTAAGTGTCAAAGGCCTCGACCTTTGATCTGTCTAAGATCTTGAGTACACTATCTCTCTTGATCTTTGGCAATGAGTTAACCTCATCCCTGGTGCACACCTACGCACTGCGTGCGACTCTGCACTAATCCTCCTGAGCTTACGTTTTTCATGTTTTTCCATCGCTACACACTCTGACCTTGCCATCAATGACAAACACACTCTGCCTGTAAACATGCTACAATCTCCCCCTTTGGCATTGATGGAAACCATGAACGACTGCGCTAATTTGTTTGGACCTCCAACTGTAGCATTCGGTCCGAACCACTCATTTTCTCCCCCTTTGACATCAATGTAAAAGAAAACATGCTTCCCCTGAGCTATTGTAGTATTTTTAGGAGGTATCAGATATTAAACTAGCACAAACTCCCCCTGACAGGATGGACTCTCTTATTTGAGGCCTGCAGAATATTTGTATCTAAACCAGAGTCTTCTCCTTCTGATTCTTGGACTTGTTCATCTTCATCTTCAACTGTGTCCTTTGTAGCAGACTCAATATTGCTCACCTCTCTTACTAGGACTCCTTCGTCAACCTTTTCTTGTTATAACTGGATGACTCCCCCTGTCACTGTTCTCTCTCTACTTCTGATCATTCTCCTCCTTTGTTTCTAAAACGATTAGCTTTCCCTAACAAGGTCTTTCCTCTTGTTATCTCTATAGAATGTCATGTATATAATTTTGTACATCAGAATGTTGCTGCTGCGAATGTCATTGTCCTACTTGAACACTGCGCAATTGTAGCTTGTACTTTTTAAATAACCCTTGGATCTCCCCATTGATTCTCATCGATATCTATTACTGCAATTTCATTTTTCTTCCATGATGCATACAATCTAAGGCTTTTATGACCATATTCAATCACAAGAAGAAACCGCTACAACCACTCTCATACCTGTTTTTCTTTTTCACAGACGAAGGACCTATATTAGGTTTCTTAGGAGTATTTATTTTTTCCTTGTTGTATCCAATACGAGATTTATCATTTGGTGATCTCTGACTATCCAAGAGCTTATCCAGGGTCATGGAGCTATTTAAGAACTTGCTTTGGGTGTTTGACTTCTCAACCTTCAAAACTTCATCTTCCATCTTATGACATGATTCTTCTTCTACTTCTTCCATGGGATTGATGCTAACTAAACATTCTTTTATTGTATATGTGTCTTCTTCTTTACTTGCAGGGGAGGATTCAATATCAACATCATTAATTGTCCTTATGCCTTTATTCACCATTTGTCCTGAGTTTACATTTACCTTACACTCTTTGGACGTGAACACCTCTTCACTGTCTCTGTCACACTTTTGACTTGTACTGAGAAAATTATGTTTCAGACCATCCATAAGCAGAACGTATTGAGCATCTCCTTTGTCATTACTCAAACTCACCATCCCTCTATCCTTGATTTTACCTGGTTCATCATTTTCAAGGATCACATTTCCTATTTTTCTTTTACTTATGGACAAAAGCTTATCCTTGTCTCCAGTCATGTGTTTGGAACATC
>ML779428.1:165519-181060 GCA_009831015.1 Picea engelmannii
GAGCTAGGGTTTTAGGCGAACTCTCGGCCATGCATGGCGAAGAGTTCCAGTTAACTGACAAAAAGCCTCGTGTCCCGGCGGAAACTTTCCTGATTTTTTGCTTTGTTAGGTACCCGCGGGTTGTAGTGGGTTAGCCCGCGGATACCCGCGTGTAGTAGAAGGTCAGCAAGCAGTCCCCCGCGGCCAGTGAGAGGTTAGGGCGCGGATTGCTTGTTTTAAGTGATTTTTCAAGGTTTTATTCAGCATGGCTTTGGCTAGGAAGAGGCATGAGTTGGCCTGATGCCAGGTAAACCTGTGTAGTGCATTTTAGGGTTATAACAGGGTTCCTTCTTCATAAGGTTCCTTGTGATACCTGAGACAGACGTCTCATCACACTTACAATACCTATGGAAGGTTTACCCATGAAGTGAAGGTTACTTGCACCAAGAAGGGTTTTTTTGTGGATTTCAGGGTAACTTCTTCTCATATCTTCATTGACAACCTCATCTCCCATCTCCGAAAGATCCCTACTTCCTTTGTTTGTTTTATCGTATCTCATAGGAAAATTTGTAGTGTGTCTTCTTTGATTTAGAAATACATTAGGATTGGGTCCGTGTCTATGGCGTCAATTCCTGGAACTACCAACGAAGGGATCCCTTTTCCTAAGGAACTATTTGTTTTTCCTTCTATGGGACATGTTGGTCCTCCTTATATCACCACTTTGACTCTTCCTAGACTCACTATTGGGTTACCCATTTGGTTTTTTTCCACTCTGGTTAACGTAAATGATCCTAGTGCTTCGTCTGTCAGAACTTCACCCCAGGACCATCAACTTCATATCAACCCTATGCTTTCTTCCCCTGTGTGGTCATCTTCCTGTTCTTCCTCTTCGCATAGTGAAATCTCTATAGCTAGTAACTAGGTGAATAAGAAGAAGAAGAAGAAAAATAATCTAGGGGTAAAACTTCTAACCACTGTAGGACATGTTGGAAGCAATCAACCATATATTATTCATCATGTTGGGAGTGTTGATAATGTCGACAAGTCTACAAAGATAGATTGCAAGCCCAAATTATCTTGTAGGATTTGTAAGGGTGACCACCTTCTTAAGGATTTCTTTGGTATTCCAAAAGTTGTAGAAGTGTGGTATCAAGGTTCTCAACCCACGTCATCAGTCGCTATAGTTCATGCTGGTGAAAAACCATCAACTAGTGATAATCAAGTTGGAAGTAAGAAAGATAAAGTCAAAACTCCTTAGTGGTTGTGTAAGGAGATGCACTGCACCTACCTTTGTACTCACATGGATGAAGCTTCACATCTGTTGGAAAATATTGCCGACACCTAGATGCAACTTTCCACATATTACCATAAAATCTCTCCCAACCCGCCATTGGTTGATGAACTGGTCAATCTAGTTCCATCATCACTTAATCTGATTGATCAACTAGTCAATCCGACTCCATCCTCAATTAATCTGGTTGATGAAGTGATCGATCTGAGTACCTCCCCAGTTGATCTGATCCATCAAGTGGTTGATTAAATATCCCCATCAGTCAATACCACTCCTCATTTAAAGAGTGAGGATGTTTCTCAGGTCTTTCTTGTTACCACGGATTCGTTCGGACAAGGAGGTACTTCACTCATCCTAACGACAACCCCTTCAAGCAATGGGATCATTTCCATTTATTTAAATTGTCTAATAGAACCTCATCTTCCTTCTTATGTTCCTTTTGAGATAATGGTCAAATGTTTTGGTAGGTTCATGATACCTAACACTATAATAGATGAAGGTGTTCATTTTAGTATCATGTCCTTGAATGCTTGGAAATATCTTGGTTACCCTCAACTTGCATTGGTGACTTAGAATCTATTGACTTTTAACAAATGGATTAATCAACCTTTAAAGATCTTTCCTCAGTTACCTATTACTTTAGGAGGGAAAGTTATCTATATTGATGTGATGGTATTCCATGACCCCTTGGATTTTAATTTTCTCCTTGGGTGAGACTATGTTTATGCTATGAAGGCTCTTGTGTATACACTCTTTCAAGTGATGTGTTTCGCTCACATTGGAAACATAGTGACCATAGACCATCTTTCATTCATTGGCCCTCATATGATGGTCAATCATCTGACTTCCATGAACATTCCTTACATTTCAGCAACATCTTCCTCGTCATAGGTCAATTATGTGGCAACCTATCCCATGCATTCAACTCCAAATGAGAAGGAATATCTCCCTTATTATGTTTTATATCTAGTATTTGACATTTTGATCTCTTCGATAGGGCTATTAAAGCCTGATCTCCCTACCCCTATCACAACCATTGACTCGTATTCCTTCAAGAGTGTGGTTTTTCCATCTAGCGAATATCTCTTGGAAGACATGATTGAGGTTTGTCCCTTGACATGTAATCCTTCCATAACATTGTCCTCTTGGAAGCCATGATCAAGTATAGGGCAATGAGTATAGTTTTTCTGGTTCCAAGATCATTAAAAAATGAAACCACATTTCGAGAAAAGTTCTCGTTTCTGTGTCAATCTCATTAAAAAATGAAACATAGGGCCTCAATCATAGTTTCTAGTTTCAATCTCGTGTAAAAATGAAACATACCTCATGAACATAGTTCTATTCCTATGTCAATATCGTTAAAACTAAAACAAACTCCTATGAGAATAGTTATTTTCCTATGTCAAACTCATTAAAAAATGAAATAGACGCTCACAAGCATAGTTCATTGTCTCTATCAAGCTCGTTAAAAAATGAAATAGATCCACCTCCATTCGAGTTGAGTCTCACTCTGGATCGACTACTTGAACCTTTTTGTCCTCCGCCTAGTGAAATTGTTCCTATTATTAATGAGACGTCTAAAAGAGGAAAGAAGAAGAATCACCAGAGGAAACAATGCTTGGGGGGAAGGTCTCCAACCTTTGGACATCATGTTGGATCAAAGCCACTAGCTTTTGCCAAAGAAACCGAGGGAAAAACACCTCTAGAGAGACACGCTTCTAGGAGTGATCCTTTCTTGGGGGTTGTTCCCATCCTAACGTAGTAGTTTTTTTATGGAACAAGATTAGTATTTGTTATTTCTCTTGCTTGTAAATACATGAGAATAGGTTATCGAGTTTAGTCTTTGTTATTTATTGTGCTCGTTAATCCCTGAGAATAGGTTACCGAGTATAATTTTATGTCTTTTTCAGACTCGTTAAAGCTATACGAAAAAGAAACTCTTTGGAGTCTCCTTTAATCTCTTTTCAGACTCCCTAAAAATGAAAATATTTTCGAGTGAGCTTGATTCCTTTCAAACTCGTTAAAAGGTTTGAAAAGGCGTATTTCGAGTAGTACTTAATCTCTTTTTTGACCTCGCGAGACTAATTACGAAAAATGACTACTCTAATCAATAATTATTAGAAGAGTTCTCCCCTTTATTGTTTTACACTTTTTTCAGGCTTGGGAGACTAAATTTACGAAAAATTCATCCATGGAGTCATCTTTAAGTTCCTTTTAGACTCTCTAAACATGAAAAACCACCGAGTTTTACCTTATTTGGGCTTGCAAAACTCTGCATCAAAGGACCTGTTAGTCCCTAGACATACTACCACCTTTTTCCTCTTGATTTTCTGCTTATTCCTTCAAAAATGCGTTCTAAGCTTATTTGCCTTTGTTGGTTTCACCTTTTTAACACTTTATTTCTCGTTTTGGTGTAATTTTTATTTCTTTAATTGGTTTTCATTTGCTTCTTATAGGATAATTTGAAATTGTACATAAAAGATGTGTCACATTAGAGTGTTATTTCCTATTGGGAAACAAAATACATTTTCCTAAGTCAAAAGCATAAAACAAAGTCCCTACCAGAATACTGCTATTTTGGTAGCACATGCGAAATCGTTATTCCAAATGTGCTCCAAATCTGAGGTTCGTTCTAGCAAACCAAAAATCATGCCAAAGGATTGTAAAAACGGTTATGGTACTCAAATGTATCATGTTTAAATGATTTCATGATCCCTATGCACAATTTTAATAACATGGATTAGAATCTGCTGACATTTCAAATCCAAATATCGTGCCACGGATTTGTTCATGCAAAGTGATGATTATTTCATTTTGAAGTTTTTTAAATAAATGAAAAGGTAGCTTAACATCATCTGCAATTCAATTATTCTTGCAATAGTTGTTTTGTACAAATATTCTTAGAAACCCTAGTAAGTAGGAAACCCCATTTTTTATAGTCTTAGCCAAGATCATAATAAGTTTGGACAATATAGAGTGAAAAATGTCACCAAAAAAGGGAGGGAACATTCTTAGATTGGAACTTGAAGGAATTGAGATACTCCAAGCCTAACAAGAAATTATGGAGAAGTTCATACAAGGGAAATGGTTTTGATTTTGTTGCAAATTCTAGAGGCACCATGAAGGAATTTGAAAGATTTTTGCCCATAATTTTGATGGTTTTCAAACTCGAGTGGGAGATGTTCTGATACATGTGACAAAGAATTCAAATGAAACAACTTTTCATTTGTTTGTTAGAGGAGAAAGATGGTGGAAGAAGAATAAACTTCCTATAGTTTCGTGTAATCGGTTTCTAGTGGAAGACCATCAAAACCTGGACTGAAGTGAAGGCATTCCAATTAAATGGAAAAGAAGGTGACTTGGAAACAATTATTTCTTTCATTAGGGTTCGAGGAACAAGAAGAGGATTTTCGTGTATCAAGGCACACTAGATCAAGAAAGAGAAAACTTGTGTTACAGTAGGGACCAAGTAAAGAGGTAGGAAACAAATCATATCAGTAGCAACCCATAAAATTTGGTGTCTCGGAGGTAAAAGAAATAGGAAATAAAATTGTCTTCATTCATTTTGGAGCATGAGATAAACAAGATCAAAATCCCTATACCTTTTCTAGAACTAATGAATATTGAATCTTTTAGAAAACCAATTCTGAAGGTTTTTTAACCTTTTTCTCAGGTTAATTTTTTTTATACAGTAAATATCGAAGATTAAAACCCTGCTATCATTGTTGGTCCCCATTTTGAAGATTTAAAGCAACAAATTTATAAGCTTGAAATGCAGAATTCAAGGCTACAAAAGAAGGTTCCAAAAATTGTAGGAATAGTACATAAAAAAGGAATCAAGAAGAAGAACATCAAATTGTATTAGAGCAATGGTGTTCTTAAAACCAAACTAAAATAGGGGAGACTTCTAAAAAATATAGTTTCAGATGCACAAGAAGTGTTTTCACTAGGGTTTCAACAGATAAATCAAGTACGAGGAAATAAACATGATTTACAATTAGTATTGACATCTCAAGAATATGCCCAGGTTGCAAGAATAGATAATCTAATGATGGAAAAACCTGCTCAAAACTATTTACAACAAAAGTTGAAAAAGATGCATAGTTTGCATGTAGGTGATTGTTTTAGTAGTCGTCTTCTGACGAGTCTCCCACGCAAACGATGAAGAATTAGGAGAATCGATTCAAAAACCACTTGCATAATGGGCCAAATTAGGTGACACTCGAGTCTTTTCTAAAAACAAATGAACCGTTTAGTAGGTACATGTGTAACTTTGGGACTGAATTTTCCAGATTTGTTGATTTTTTCCATATTTTCCTAGATTTTCTAGAGTTGCCACTTCATCAGTTTGACATGTCCTCGATTATGGGAATCGGTGCATGAATTTTGAGAAGTTTCTATAGATCCCATTTCATAGGTCAAGGATATCTTTAGAAGTATTATTTGGTCCTAGATTCAAGGTAATTTTCCTAAGATATAGATTTTTATTGAAAAACAATGAATGAAATGGAATGCAATCACTATTCATTAACCATATATTAGGTCTCAATAAAAAAATGCAACTAAAATTTAGGATCTAATGTAAACCAAATCTGTGTATAAAAAGGGACTTAGATAACAGAATTAGGGGTTCAAGCTTTGTGGGGCTAAATACGTATTGGCATGAATTGTAATTCTTAGGTTCTACCATATTTTTCACTCAATGGGAAAAACATTTTGATGGTTAGACTATCTCATCTTTGTGTTAAATTTATTCTATTTTAACTGAGTACATTTGAATCTTTTGCAAAGCATATGATTTATCCTATTCTTGTTGAATGCCAGTAAATATTTTATTTTTTACTCACTTGCTATAGGATTTGGGTTTAAGTGTTGGTTTCTTTTTTTTGAATGATATTTAGGATCAAGAATCTTCTTCGTAAGTGAATAGATTGTGAACTTGCAGTTTCCTTTTCCTTCCATTTTATATTACATTATCTAGCTGATCAAATTGAATTTCATTGACTAAGTGAATGTGGTGGAAACTTAATTTTGTGACAAAAAACTTATATTGTCCAATTCATCCACTTTTGGACCCATAAAACAACCTATAAACCCAAAAAGATCTACAAACATAAACCATTGCAATAAATGAGGTTCCCTAGCTTTCCCTTAGCACTCAAGGACAACTTTTGGGACTAACAGGACCTATGTGAGTCCAATATCCAGGACCTATACAGGACCGAACCCCTCCTTCCTCATGTTCGTTAAATATATGTCTAGGGACTCATCTGAAAGATGAGCTATATCGAGCATTTTTTATCCTCCTCAAGGTTGTTAAAAAAGAAAGAGGTACTCATCTATCTTGATGGGGGAAAAATTGAACGAAGTGGGTCAATTATTTTGGAATCCTTTATGGAAGCTATTGTCTCCCTTGAAAATGGAACTTGTTTGCGTCTCATATTACAGTTGGGTAATTTGTGTGTCTCTGAGTCATACCAATTCTATGTGTCATCATACTTTTTTGTTCCAGTCGGAGAGTGCTCTTATTTTCCGTCACATTATATTCTTGGTACTCATTGAGTCAAATGTTTCCAAGTCACTTGTTGTACCTCATCACGTTCAAGGGAAGTTTCATTTCAAACCATCCATATGTAGTATTACCAATTTTCGTTTCATGTTTCAGTCCATACTCATTCGATCCACCATCTCACATCACTTTCTTGTGTCAGTTTCGTGTCGTTGTGTTGATGGGCATAAGTGACACACTGTCAACTGGAAGGTCAAATCCAGACCGGGGTTGTCTAAATAACCCAAGCTAAATGGGTTCATTTCGGAGATGGGTTTTCAACCGTTTTTTCAATTTTCTCAAGGTTTGGCTGCAATCAGTCTCGTAAAATGGTGTCTCTGTTCTTGACGCATTTCCAAATTTTATTTGTTGTTGCTCATAAATTTATTTTCAACAATCCAATATTATTTTTGGATCAATCATCTTGAATGTATTTAGATAATAAAATCAAGCCATGATCAGATCCGTACCAAATAAATGATAATAGAAACCTATGAAAGAAAAAGAAACTTAAATTAATAACCTAAAAATTGTGAATAAAACAAAATCTAGAACAATAAAATAAAAAATGAATTTAAACTAACTATAAATTCTAAAAACAAACATTGTTTATAATTTCCTTTCAAATATGATCTTAAAATTCTAGAAGCTTCAAGTTAATGGAGAAGAGAAAAATATTAATTTTGATTTTTTACAAAATCAAACAAATGATAGATAATTCTTTATTATTATTATTATTATTATTATTATTATTTTGAAATGAGATGCAAAATGAAAAAATAATTTAATTAATTAATATCACCAAATGATTTTGTGAAAATGAGAAACCAACCAAGATGTTATTTGATGAAGTATTGAACCCATTATTCAAAATAGTCAAACTTTCTAATGAGCAAAAGAATGAACACATAATCATAATTTAAACGAAAGTAATCAGTTGATAAAAATTAATGTTTTTGTTTAAATTGAGATTTCTATGCTCGTTCCTAAATTTTGACATATACTCTTGTGATGAATGTCTCATACTATAGTGAATGTCTTAAGTTTGTCTCAAAGCAAGCCAAGGTATGGAACTATTTGAAAAGGTTGATTTTGTAGCTCATTATAATTATCAAGATTCTAATTGGGGCCCTTTAAATTTTGTAAAAATTTAGGGGGCGTTGTTGGGGCCCAACAAATGGTGACTTACTGGGTGAAGCAGTTATCTCTGATATGGTAAGATTTCATCTCAGGAAGAATAAGACTTGGAAAAGGAGTTAAGATCCCTGAAATAAATTCACTCTAAGACCATATAATATTACGATAAGCTCAATGTTATAACCAGACAATAGAATTTTCTTTGCAGGGGATTATAACCTGAAATAATGTCTTAATCAAAGAGTCACGATGTTTATAAAATAACTTCCATACCATTGAAAGACCCACTACTACCAGCAAGCATCCATAGCCTCGACAGGGATATCATTGAACCCACTCAAATGTTGTAATCTCATCCAATAGTTGTATCCACATGATGTATACTTCCATAAAAGTTAATTTAAAAACATATACCTGCTACCTCCCGACTCGACATTGCTTCGCTTTTAGCAGGCATGTTCAGTAGCCCGACGAAGTTGTCTTGGTATCATGTGTGCATTTACCCGCTACCAACGAGCCTGTTCAGTACCCCGATGGGTTTACACACACTTCCCACACTTAAGTGCTTCCAACCCTCTTATGCCACTTTTAAATAATAATACAATCATAGATTTCTTGATGACAAAGAGAGCGAGGTGATACTGGAGGTTAATTGCAATAGAGGTGAATAGTTGATCATGTTATTTATTTGCTTTCAAAACTAGAAGTTTTATCATGGTTTAAATATTTTAGATTTCCTTTAAGAAATCATCTAGAGAATGGGGAAGAACTTAAAAGTGATTCCTTAAGAATATGGACGGTGTGAAAAGTTTAAAGATCATCATAATTCTCAAATATTTAAACCATATCTCTAGTGTAATACTCTAGCAAAGACAATTTGAGGACAAAATGAAAGTGACGATTGACTTAAAAATCAATTGTCTGAGCTATATCTTAATATCAAGACCTCTTTGAACTATTTCAAATTGCTTGAAAAACACAAGACTTAAAATAAATGCTTCCTTCAAAAATAGCTCTTTGATCGGAAATATATTGATTCAAAAAGACAGATAAGAAGAAAACTACTTTAAAGCAATAAAAAAAAACAAAAAAAACACAACAAACCAAATCAAATTTTATTAATGAGATTCAAAATCAGAAGTACACAAAGTCAAAACACCAAAAGAAAACTTTTCAGGAAACGATTTTGGCCAAAGATAAACTTGATCTTTTGCATCCACTATCATCTCACTGTAAAATAAAGGAATAACTAAATCATATAAAATATTATGTGCGAGCAAGTTCTTTTCTTAAGATAGTGATACATGAGAGGCTCCTTTGACCAAACATTATTATTAAAAATAAAAGAGACTAAAATAAAATAGAAAAATCATTATTAAGATGAGTGTAGTCCTACTTGTGGAACCTTGGGTTAGGGTTGAATTGATAGTTCAAATTTAGTTATCTCTTTACTTTCCATTTAAAACTTTCATGATGATACTATGTTTTTGAAAAGAAATATTCAACGAAAAGTAGAGAGAAAAAGATTTAAAGTGGACTTCCCTAATAACATTCATATTATGGTTTTGTTAGTGTACCCACTTGTGTTCATAACTGCATTATTACACAAAGAAATGTTGAGAAAGAAAACTAAAGGAAACCTACTCCTAAACCTACTTTAAACTACTAAATAGATCAAAACGGTAAATAAAATCGTATTTCCAATGCAACCACAAGAGCATCTTCAATCCCTCAAGGCATAGAAAGCCAAAAATTAGAATAAAAGAATGTAGTATTTGCAGATACAAAATAAATATGTCATGTTTACCTCCTATATATTCTTTTAAAAACAAAATAAGCGCGACCTTACCATTATTTTGAAACTTGTTTATGTATGAATCCGCCAACCATTCTGCAATCCGGTCGTGATATGGGTCATAATGGTATGAAATAGTGTAAGTAAGTTTGGAAAACTTGTCAATATTATGGGGACCTGACATAACCATCAACCAAGGCCGAAGTGCCACATCCTTCTGACAATTCTCCAAGTGTTCATCAATTTCTTCACATGGAGGATCTTAAAAAATCATGTAATGCTTACTTGCTAGATATTTAGGTAGAAACAAAGCAAGCACAACTTTATCTTTATTATGAAAGATTTTTTAGATACAAATCTTCAAGCCATTCTAAGATCCTGTCATAAAAATTAGGATGCAAACTATCACTTTGATGAAATGGATATATCAATGTGGAACACATCATAAGAGGATTCATGACATCAATTAGATTATTGGTTTGAACGCTTCTTTTGATGATATTGATTGTTTCAAAATGTGAAGCATAAACATTAAAATTCAAACTAATCAAAGAACGAACATAATATTTGATTTCCATAAGAATAAGTGCATTGTCTTTTTCAACAATAAATCGTGTAAAATCATCTTGCAACATGTCATTTTTCCATGCGAGTGACGAAAGTGAAAGAGCATCAAATCCAACTTCATAAATGTTATGTTTGGAATTAATTTCACCAAATTTTGGCATATCGAAAAGATTTGATTGTGATGGCAAATAGTAAGATACTGTGGGTAAAGTATCAAGTCCACCGGAATCTAAGAAGAGATTGGGATATAAAGAGTAAAAGGAATCAGAAATGAGAACATGAAAATAATATCTTGAGCTATGATATTTAACAATGGTATTCTCAAGACATTCCTCTTTACTTTCCTTAAAACTTTCACTCTGTTTTGGTGATAAATTCTTCAACATAATATGATCATCTAAATTTGTCTCATGTATGATAGATAATTCAAAACTTTCACGACAAACATCTGATCTTTCTTGTGGATAAGGTATGATTTGTAGATGAGGGTTTAAGGTTTCTTCTTCCAATTGCAGATCTACATCTATAATCAGTTTCATTGGAATGTTAGAATGCTTAAGATCGTTTTCGTCACCTAAGTGTTCTTCAATAACTGAATTTAAGTATTGATTTGAGAAAGGGTTAGAAGAATATGGACATTCATCTTGACCCAACATCAAATATTCTTCCACGATGGTCGAGGACTGAGTATACAATGATTCAGAGGAAAAACCAATTTGATTGTCAGTAATAACCTTTTCAATATATTTTACCTCCCTTGCTTAAATTTTTTTGGATGGATTCCTCTCATCCCGTGAAAAAAATTCTTCTTGTAATTGAGTGATAGGATTTGGAACTGATTCATCATTCATGATTGAATGTGACTGGATGAAAGGGATGCAAGCATCATAGAGGATATTTAGTACAAATGACATGTCATCAATATTAAATTTACAGAGAACATGATGGATTCTTGTTAAAAATCCTTTTGGAGATGAATTTTCATTTATTAGTAAAGTCTGAAATTATTCACATAATTGATTGTAATTATATTTTTCAAAAGAATTTAAAAATTCATCTACAAACTGAAACAAATCAATAATGTTATATGTTGGAAAAGACTCAAACCAATGTTTAATACACTCCATGGAAGTGAAAGCAAACAATCTGCATAAAACCTTTAAATCAGAAATATCATGCTTGATGCATTTACACCAAAACTTGTTAAGATGGTCTTTTGAAGATACATCCCCCCCACCATCAAATGTGAGTTTGGACAAGAGAGAGACTGTCTCGTTGGTAATATCAGGTTGTAACGAACCTCCTAGTTACGACATTAAATCTCTTATAACAAGTGGATTTTTTTATTTTTTTTAAGTGTGTGTGGCGTGTACAAGGGTAATAAATACATCCGACTCTGCGTCACCACCCGATGACAAATAAGACGCAACCACTATGAATACAACAAGATGACATAATAAGCACAACAAGTAGCTGCATGCATTTAACGACGATCAACGACAATAAGTAAGACTGTCTACTCACCCGTCCTACCCTGCAATGGTTAGGACCTCCAAGACACATAAGCAACGCTCAAGCCCAGGTTCCCATCAATTTTAACCATTTAAGGTCTCAGGGCCGGTGACTATTCTGAGGAACATGGAGGTGTCTACAACCCACCCGACACAAATAGACCCAACAATTAAATGATCATAACCTAGTACAACCATTATTGAATGAACAACTATGTCCTCTCCAGAATGCGCAATCAGAAGGACTCCGATGACGACCAACCACTATTAAGACAATGTAAATTTCTATGACTCATTTGGCATAAATCACAGACCACTTACTCCATTAATTCCATTAATCGACGAGATATCCAACCAATCGTAGAATAAGGTGAATTGAAGTAATTGAAAACCCCATTTACCAAACGTAGTAATCCATGATACTTAGTTCAAGACCTTACATTTTATGTGTGGTTACTAACAACGAAATTTCAATAGCATTACAACAAATTAACATTGCCATTACATCTAATTTACAATAACTTGCAAATAAAACAACAAACAAATTACTTATCAAGTCATCAACCCCAACCTTAGATCTTTATTTTATATTGCAATAAAGTACTACCTTTACATATTCCCAACAATATATTTTAATGAAATTTCTCCATACATATTACAATAACAATGGATTATAGTAAGGTAACCACGCCATTACATAAATTTACCCTAACTTAGCAATATAAAATATCCACAATATTACATTGATGTGGTTCTAACCCTAACATTACCTATGATTTATAATACAAGAACATTACTCTTATGTGATTCAAGACAAGACATTTAAGGACATTACCTTTATACTTTACCACAACGATTAATGCATAAACAGTTTCCTTCTTAAATGAATACATAACACCATCCCTTCTTAAATAATGACTAAAGGAAATAAATCTCGTTTTAAATAATTAAAACTCACCAACTAGGCTTCCCAAATTATTTTAAAAATCACAATTACTTTACCTACTACAACTCACATTCATTCTTGCATTAAAATAAATAGCATCGTTTTTTTTTTTTTTAAGAACAACATCAATGGTGAAATAATATTCAAGGATTACATAAATATAATATCATGACACTCTAACTACTACCACTCACAATCACTCTCGCATCAATAAATAATAATATAGATTATAGAAATGTAACCGATTATTCATAAATTCCGGAAGGGTAACAGATTATTTTTCTATTCTGTTGGAGAATATTTTTGTTTTTACTCTCCACCAACGAATGATAAGGTCCTGGCATACACTTTATTTTGAAGGGTTAAGAAAGGAAGAGAGAGATAATCTATTCAAAACTTGAGATAAATCCTAGTTTAAAACTTGCCAATAACCAAGTAAAAATCTCAACCAGATAGCTAACATTAAATAACCAAAGCAATAATAAGACCTGTAAGGTAGAGACCATATCGAAGCATTAACTACCGTGTCTTCTCATGTCATTATCCTGTCATTATCATGAATTAAAAAAAAGGGGGGGGGGAATTAATTTAAAGAGCAGAGAAGGCAGAGCTAAGATATGAAGGGTTGGCGGTAATAACTCCAGGATACGCTATCAGTAAGAGTTGACGTCAGAGCTATCGCCGAGGTTCTGTCTAAGCCAATAGTCTCTGTTTAACATAAGGAAACTGCCAGGAAGACTCCTAGACAGTCGCTGGTAGACACCGTCGAACAGGCTATCAACACAAGTATTACCAAGGACTGCTATAATAAGGGAGGGAAAACGCAGGTGAAACGCTATCCCACTATCCATTCGCAGCAACCCAAACGTTATGGTGTAAGGGAACATGATTTTAGCCAAGGAGAAAGTAGAGTCAGTGCAGGTCGAATCATTCCTTGCGCCCAGGGTTCAACACCAGCGCCAGAATAAAGAAGGAGCCCATGGGGCCTCTATGCTCAGTCCAGAATATGGGGAGGATACAACTGAACGCTGTGGTTAACACGGTCAAGAGGGAAAATTAATTGCAGTCATGCTAAAATCTAAAAACGATTTAACAAACATTGACTATGACCACAGCAAACCATTAGTTAGTTAAAAACCTTGGTTGTAATGAATAAACGCCTTGGCTGACATGTAAGCTCGCGGTAACACTGACCAAGAAAAAACAGATTCGGGTCATAAAATTTTTAAGGAAAATGCGGGTCACCCAGGAGCTCACTGGAAAACATGGAAAAAGGATACATGCACAACCATCGTTGAAGAGTTTACTTCCTGGTAAAAGGAGAATTACTGCGAGGGAAGGTAAGTTTTTAAAGGTAAGGCAGAAAGAGGTACGCGGTTCTGTCAAGAATTGAGGGAGAACGCAGTGCCAACGCTGTACAATCAATGGGGCAGGGCGTAGTTGATCCAACAACCATTAAACAGATAAAAGAAAATGGGGGGGGGGTGAGTCACTGCCACTAAGAAAATCTCACGTTCACACATCAACCCGAGCCCAAATCGCAGGGAAACAATCGACAACACCCATGAAAAGAACAGAGGAGGCAAAACAAATTCCAACACCATGAAATTCAGTGCCACAAAATCAAATTCCAGAAATGCCACACGAATTTGGTAAATACCAAAACGAATTTCCAGAAATGCCCAACTAATTACAACACCGCGAATCCCAAATTCATAGTTCAAATTCCAAAATATAACAGTGGTAATAATTGTAATTCAAGACAGAACATTTGCCAACATTATGGGGTCGAAGTTCTAGCAAAAATTTGGTAGAGGAAAAAGGAACAAATTTACACGACAAACATCCAATGTTGAGCTAGCACAGAGAAAAAAAATACACGGCATTTACATGGTTTAACGCAGAAAAGGGGCAGAACGAGATCATTGTTTTTTTTTTCCTATTAAAATAGGGGGAAAAAACTTTGTTTACAAAGGCATTTAACATCAGTAACCAATTTCATTATATGAGGTTTCTCAACAACTATTAGTTGTAATTTATTCCCCAAAAACCCATAGAATATAAATCTGTACATGATTTCAACCACAATACTTATCACGAGAGAACCTTAAGAATAAAACAGTAGATACAATTATAATCACTGAGTAAATAACTAAAAACATCCATTTAGTCCATTCGCAACTGATACTCAGTTCCTAGCATGAGTCATAATGCATACAATTCTACAAATTTAAAAATCATATCGTTGCCTCAACGCCATCCTCGAGTGTCGTCCGCGCGCTCTGTCCTGCTCTTGCTCGTCGACCGTTGAGACTACACTAGTACCTCCCAGCCAATCAGTAGGGGTACTCTTCTCCCCCCTTATCCCCCCCAAGCCGCAAAGGGGCCACACACAATCCATATGGTCTGTCTAGCTTCCCAGCTCGCCCCGCAAGGCCGAGCTACCACTCCTATCTGAACTGGAAAATCCCAACTCCTCACAAGCAATCAATCAAGTCACAAATCCGACAACGTAACGTTACGCTCACAGTCCCCCCTTTTCTTCCTCATCCTCCCTTTCTTTTATAGAGTTTTCCCAACCTCATACCTTCCCTAAATCACTTTTAAATTAAGTTTTAAAAAAAATTCTAAATATTCTCCTTCGCACAAGTGTCATCCATCCCCCTCTTTCCTCCAATAATTATTTTCTTTAAATTATTAATTTACTCATTTCCCTCACCCACCTAGAGTTGCTCCTAAATTTCCTCCTAGGTGTTCCTAGATCCCC
>ML779428.1:181610-191730 GCA_009831015.1 Picea engelmannii
TTTATACTTCCACAAGTTAAATAATTTATTTCCTCTTTACAATTTAAAACCACGGATTTTAATTAAATTATTCCTCTCTTCATTTTACCCTCTAAATTTAAGAAGACTAAAACTATTACTTAAGTGGGTTTTAGTTTATATCTATATTTTTATTTTTATAGGGTCTTTTTCTTAAAACTAAACAAAATTTTACCATAGAGAAGTTTTAGACTTAGGTTTAGATTCTGAACTGGGCGACAATTATTTAGGGAAGTCGTTTTAAGAATTTATTAAGGTGTTAAATGTCTTAGGGCCTTCTAGGTTTGTTCCTTCCTCAACATCAATCTGACGTGCCCTTCAGGACGCACCACGTGCTCCAAGGGTGCCACTCGCCTAGGTTGTTTCTTTTGCGCGATGTGCCTTTCAGGATGCACCACATGCTCCAAGGGTGCCACTCACCGACTTGTGTTTCTTTCGCGTGACGCGCCCTTCAGGATGCACCACGTGCTCCAAGGGTGCCACTCGTCGACTTTTGTTTCTTTTGCATGACGTGCCCTTCAGGATGCACCACGTGCTCCAAGGGTGCCACTCGCCGACTTGACTGATTGGTAGACATCTATAACCCCTAGAGTCAACACTCCGCTAGGTGAACTTGTGGGAGACTAAGGTCTCTAAGGGATAAGGCCCCCGCCTTATTGCGCTCCCCTTAGAATCATCGTGAGCGACTGTCGCAGTCTTCCCTCACGGCATCATGGATCCTCTCGAACTAGGTAATTGTTAACCTACAGTTTGAGCCACGACGGGAGTGCTAGTAGGTTGTGGCAGGGCTGCTGTCCACACCTCTCCCTCAACCTCTCTGGAAATCGTGTGTGGCTCCTTTACTCCATATGTGAGTCTGTTCGGCAAGCTATCATCAGTCTGCATCATCAACAAACGTGTTAGAACATGTCCACATCAATCATCAAATCAATGAAATATCACAGTAAATAAATCAACCCTAATAGCACACTCCCTGACTCAATTTGGAGTCCAAGGGGTTCCATTGATGCCTCTGCATCCTCAAGGTCCAAAACCCTGCACACTCAATAAAACTGAGTCAATATCACCTATCTATGTCAAAGAAGTAAAACATCATGTCATCTATCATAACACATCATAATCAAGGATAAATGTTTTAATATCATAAAAGTCCAGATCACTTGCGAGCAAGTGTCCTCAAAGAATAAGTTTTCTCAGTGCGCCAGAGAGGGACGTTACATACACCCCCTCTTGGTCTAAACTTCATCCCAAAGTTTCTCAGTATAGATGCCGAAATAAATGTATCATAGTATCATAAGTCTATCTATCAAACAAAAATGGAAACTATTGGTGCATATCATATGCGTCCTCCCAGGTCGCCGAGTGAAGACTATAATTGTCCCACTGGACCTTGACCTGATCTACTGTTCGACGTTGTAACTGTCGAACGCAATGATCTAAGATGCGGACCGGCTCAGCTGTGAGCACTCCCTTGTCTGATACCTGCAAGGAACTCATGTAAATCACGTGTGTAGGATCACTTATATAATGTCTCAAAACAGATACATGAAAAACATCGTGCATGCGCCTCAAAGAATCAGTCAAGGCTAGTCGATAGGCCATGGGCCCCTTTCTCTCCACAATCTTGAAAGGTCCCATGAACCTAGGAGAGAGTTTATCTCCCTTTCCAAACTTGATCAAACTTTTATGCGTTTTAACCCGCAATAAGACTCGATCGTCGACCTCGTAACTACGGTCGACTCGGTGCACATAGGCATAACTCTTATGTTGATCTTGCGCTTCTTTAATCCTTTGTCTTATGGTTTGCATTTACTCTTCCATTTCTTGGATCGCTTCTGGTCCCACCAGGACCCTATCCTCAAGCCAATCCCAACTCAAGGGCGTCCAACACGGTTGCCCATAAAGAAACTCAAAAGGCACCATATTAATGGTGCTCTGGTAACTGTTGTTGTAAGCGAACTCTACTAGAGGAAAGAATTCCTCCCAACGCTTTTGTTGGTCCATCATGTACATGTGCAACATGTCTTACAAGGTTTGGTTTGTTTGTTCTGTCTGTCCGTCAGTCTCTGGGTGATACACAACACTAAAGTTAAGTTGAGTTCCCAAGGCCTCTTGGAAGCTCGTCCAAAATTGTCCAGTAAACACTGATCCTCGATCTGATATAATCCTCTTAGGCACGCCATGCAGCCTCACAATATCATTGATGAAAACTCTAGCTATGTCAGGTGCCTGATATGTCATATGCACAGGAATAAAGTGAGCACTCTTCGCCAGAGTGTCTACTACTACAAAAATCGAGTCGTGTCTCCTTGCCGTCAGTGGAAATCCAACAATAAAATCCATCGAAATAACTTCCCATTTCAATTTCGGAATGGCATGTGGTTGAAGTAATCCTGTCGGGTGTCTATGTTCAGCCTTTACCTACTAACACTCTAGACATCTAGCCACAAAGTTGACTATGTCAGCCTTCATTCCCTTCCAGCAGAATAAGGGTTTAAGGTCTTCCCTCATCTTCATGACTCCGGGGTGAGCCATGTAAACTTCTCTATGAGCCTCGCTCAGGATCAACATCCTCAACTCGTTGTTTGGCGGTACATAAATCCGACTTCTAAACCTCAATAACCCATCGCTATCAAATGAAAATCCCTCGTATCGTGGTACCATCATGGTGTTTTGTCCGATAAAACCCTCGACCTCTTTGTACCAATCATCATCACGCTATAAAGTGAGAATCTTCTCACGTAGATTCGTCTGAAGAGGAAACACCGAAAATATGCGCGGCCTCCGACTCAAAGCATCCGCTACTCGGTTCACTATTCCCTTTATGTAAGTGATCTCAAAGTCATACTCGCTAAGCAATTCCGACCAACGTCGTTGTCGCGCATTCAGGTCGCTTTGCGTGAAAATGTGTTGTAGCCCACAATGATCAGTCTTTAATTCAAATTTTCATCCAACAAGGTAGTGTCTCCAAACCTTCAAGGCATATACGATGGCTAATAACTCCAAATCATGCGTCACGCAGTTCTCCTCATGCCTTCTCAATTTCCTCAAAATGTAATCAATCACTCGTCTATCTTGCATCAAGACTCCACCTAAACATTCCTTGGATGCGTCTGTGCATACCAAGAAGTTTGCGTCCATGTCAGGGACCTTTAGTATCGACGCTGTGGTCAACAAATCCTTAAGCCTCCAAAATGCTTCCACGCATTTCTCGGTCCAAACAAACTTCTTGTTTTTCTTCTGCAATTTTTTGATCGGATTTGCTATCTTCGAAAATCCCTCGACAATCCGTCGATAGTATCCTGCTAAACCCATACAACTATGCACTTATGTGACATTCGTCGGCGCATGCCATTCCATAATAGCTTCAACCTTGGCTGGATCCACGGCGATACCTTCGTCGGAGATGACATGCCCTAAGTAGTGAATCCTCAATTGATGAAAAGAGCATTTGGACAACTTCCCATACAATTTGTGCTCTTGTAGACATTGTAGTACCAAGCGCAAGTGCTTGTCATGCTCCTCCATCATCTGAGAGTAGATCAAAATATCGTCAATGAATACTTGGACGAACTTGTCGAAGTACTCGCGGAACACCCCATTCATCAAACTCATAAATACCCCTGGGGCGTTTGTCAGTCCAAACGGTAAAACAGTAAACTCGTAATGTCCAAATCTCATCTTAAAGGCTGTCTTAGGGACGTCATCCTCCTTGATCCGCAACTGGTGATACCCTGATCGTAAATCGATCTTGGAGAACACCGTCGCACCCTTCATTTGATCGAACAGATCATCAATTCTCGGCAAGGGATACTGATTCTTGATCGTAGCCTTGTTCAGTTGACGGTAGTCAATGCAAAGCCTCCACGATCTATCCTTCTTCCGAATGAAGATAACTGGTGCACCCCACGGTGACACACTAGGGCGTATCAGTCCCAAGTCCAAAAACTCCTTCAGTTGCATTTTCAACTCTTGCAACTCTGGGGTCGACATCCGATAAGGCGTTCTTGCTATCGGTTCGGTCCCCGGTTTAAGGTCTATGGTAAACTCCAATTCCCTCTCCGCCGGCATCCCCGGTAACTCCTCCGGGAACATGTCCGCAAACTCTCTCACTACCGGAAGGTGTTCTAGACCTTCCGCTACTCCCTTCTCGTTTAGTGCAAGGATCACATAAGCTTTCACCCCTTGCGCATACTCTTCCGTAATTGTAAGGAAGAGATGAACCTCAGGGATACTCCCTGGTTCCATCCTACAATCACACGTCTCTATCCTTCATCATCGACCAAGCTCAACCATTTCGTCTTACAGTTGAGTATCGCCTCATGCGATTCCAACCAATCCATACCAATCACAACGTCATAAGGTTAAGGGCACAGCCCGTAACCTTTCCTCCAACCTTCTGTTTGGCTTCCGAAGCCATCTCTACTAAGCTAAACTCATCCTATTCGACTGCCTTTACCTTAATCCTTTTTAGCGTTGCACCAGAAATGAAACTCTCAGTAGCACCTGGGTCTATCAAAATACTAAGGGTCTGGTCAGCGACAATACCTGTCGTCTCGAGCACAGTTGACTGGTGCTCTACTTGGCGGTTATTCACTGCTGCATGAATTCGATGGGCCTTTCCCATATCTCCCACTGTAGTGGGTCCGGCTGATCCGGACGCTCTGGTCCTCTCCACCGGGCAGTCACGCTGGTAGTGTGGCTCACCACACGTCCAACACCCCTTCTTCGGCCCAGTAGTCCTGGTACCTGAAGTAAAAGATGACGGCCCACTGGCCTGGAACCCAGGTCTATTCTGCTGAACAGGCCTAAACTGCTGCTGTTGCGGGCGACGCTGCTGCTGATGTGGTGGTCCCCGATAAGGTGTCCGTTGTTGAGGCGACGGTCGTCGGGGTGTATTGAAAGTGGATCCCCTCTGGAAGCCACGATATCCCAGCGTAGGTCTCGCTGGTGTCTGATGCTGTGGTGTTCCAGATGAACCCTACCCTGCTGGTCTCACTGGAGTCCTGGTATGACCCCCACTGGTAAGCTCCTCCTCTGCTATGAGGGTCTTCTGGACGACATCGTGCAAGGTTTGAGGCATCAAAATCCTAACCTTTGCATGCAAGCTGCCGTTAAGGCCAAACATGAACCAGTTGACCTTAAGTTTCTATGTGTTAAGGTGCAGAGCATACTGAAGCAACTCCATAAAATGTGCCTCGTACTCGGGCACCGTACGACCTCCCTGTCATAATGCGTTGAACTCATTGAGCTGACACTCAATGAATTCCTCTGAAATATACCTCTCTTGGAACCGTTCCTCGAACAGTTACCATGACACGTCTTCAACGGCCATGTTCAGTTGTGGTAGGAGCGTCTTCCACCATAGAAGAGCGCTCCCCTTAAGTTGAAAGATCGCCATGTAGACCTTCATGTTGGAGGTATAATCGCGAAGTGTGAAGCACATGTCCATATTCTCCAACCATGCCTCGGCGGCAGCGCCATCCAGGGCACCAAAGAACTTGGGAAATTTAACCTTCTCGAGTTCGTGGTGAATGCTACCAGTAACGGTTGGTGCACGCGGCAGAACCTCGGCGGGTGCCGGTGCCCTGGCCTCATCTCTGTCCAATCAGCTGATTAGTGCCTCGGACATGCACTGAAAAGACCTCATCATCGCGACAACGTCGCCAACTACTATCTTCTCCTGTCCGAGAACCTGCTCGCCTCCCTGGGGGTTATACCCCTCAGGCGTGGATGCTACTGGAGGTGTCACGGCCCCTCCCCTAGCACCCCGTCGTCTGCATCCGCGACGTCCTCTAACCATGATTACCTGCACGCACACAATCAACTCGATTAGCAACATTATAATCAAATCATGTCAACGAAAGCCATAGCGATCCCAAGTCGCGGGTCGAACCTCAGTCTGATACCATATGTAATGAAACTTCTGGTTACGACGTTAAATCTCTTATAACAAGTGGATTTTTTTTTTTTTTAAAGTGTGTGCACGCGTGTACAAGGGTAATAAATACATCTGACTCTGCGTCACCACCCGACGACAAATAAGACGCAACCATGATGAACACAACAAGACGACATAAGACGCACAACAAAGTAGCTGCATGGATTTAATGACGATCAACGACAATAAGTAAGACTGTCTACCCGCCCGTCCTACCCTGCAATGGTTAGGACCTCCAAGACACATAAGCAACGCTCAAGCCTAGGTTCCCATCAATTTTAACCATTTAAGGTCTCAGGACCGGCGACTATTCTAAGGAACATGGAGGTGTCTACAACCCACCCGACACAAACAAACCCAACAATTAAATGATCATAACCTAGTACAACCATTATTGACTGAACAACTATGTCCTCTCCGTAATGGGCAATCGGAAGGACTCCGACGACGACCAACCACTGTTAAGACAAGGTAAATTTCTATGACTCATTTGGCATAAATCACATACCACTTACTCCATTAATTCCATTAATCGACGAGATATCCAACCAATCGTAGAATAAGGTGAATTGAAGTAATTACAAACCCCATTTACCAAACATAGTAATCCATGATACTTAGTTCAAGACCTTACATTTTATGTGTGGTTACTAACAACGAAATTTCAATAGCATTACAACAAGTTAACATTGCCATTACATCTAATTTACAATAACTTATAAATAAAACAACAAACAAATTACTTATCAAGTCATCAACCCCAACCTTAGATCTTTATTTTATATTGCAATAAAGTACTACCTTTACATATTCCCAACAATATATTTTAATGAAATTTCTCCATACATATTACAATAACAACGGATTATAGTAAGGTAACCACGCCATTACATAAATTTACCCTAACTTAGCAATCTAAAATATCCACAATATTACATTGATGTGGTTCTAACCCTAACATTACCTATGATTTATAATACAAGAGCATTACTCTTATGTGATTCAAGACAAGACATTTAAGGACATTACCTTTATACATTACCACAACGATCAATGCATAAACAGTTTCCTTCTTAAATGAATACATAACACCATCCCTTCTTAAATAATGACTAAAGGAAATAAATCCCTTTTTAAGGAATTAAAACTCACCAACTAGGCTTCCCAAATTATTTAAAAAATTACAATTACTCTATCTACTACAACTCACATTCATTCTTGCATTAAAATAAATAGCATCGATTTTTTTTTTTAAGAACAACATCAATGGTGACAGAATATTCAAGGATTACATAAATCTAATATCACGACACTCTAACTACTACCACTCACAATCACTCTCGCATCAATAAATAATAATATAGATTATAGAAATGTAACCGATTATTCATAAATTCCAGAAGGGTAACATATGATTTTTCTATTCTATTGGAGAATCTTTTTGTTTTTTCTCTCCACCAACGAATGATAAGGTCCTGGAATACACTTTATTTTGAAGGGTTAAGAAAGGAAGAGAGAGATAATCTATTCAAAACTTGAGATAAATCCTAGTTTAAAACTTGTCAATAACCAAGTAAAAATCTCAACCATGCAGCTAACATTAAATAACCAAAGAAATAATAAGACGTGTAAGGTAGAGACCATATCGAAGCATTAACTACCGCGGCTTCTCATGTCATTAGCCTATCATTATCATGAATTAAAAAAAAAGGGGAAAAATTAATTTAAAGAACAGAGAAGGCGGAGCTAAGATACGAAGGGCTGGCAGTAATAACTCCAGGATACTCTGTCAGTAAGAGTTGATGTCTGAGCTATCATCGGGGTTTTGTCTAAGCCAATAGTATTTTTTTAACATAAGGAAACTGCCAAGAAGACTCCCAGACAGTCGCTGGTAGACACCATTGAACAGGCTGTCAACACAGGTATTACCAGGGATTGCTATAATAAGGGAGGGAAAACGCAGGTGAAACGCTATCCCACTATCCATTTGCAACAAGTCGGACGTTATAGTTTAAGGGAACAGGATTTTATCCAAGGAGAAAGTAGATTCAGTGCAGGTCGAATCATTCCTTGCGCCCAGGGTTCAACACCAGTGCCAGAATAAAGAAGGAGCCCACGGGGCCTCTCTGCTCAGTCCGGAAGATGGGGAGGATACAACTGAACGCTATGGTTAACACGGTCAGGAGGGAAAATTAATTGCAGTCATGCTAAAATCTAAAAATGATGTAACAAACGTTGACTACAAGAACAGCAGACCATTAGTTAGTTAAAAACCGTGGTTGTAATGAATAAATGCCCTAGCTGACATGCAAGCTCGCGGTAACACTAACCAAGAAAACACAGATTGGGGTCATAAAAGTTTTAAGGAAAACGCGGGTCACCCAGGAGCTCACTGGAAAACATGGAAAAAGGATACATGCACAACCATTGTTGAAGAGTTTACTGCCTGGTAAAAGGAGAATTATTGTGAGGGAAGGTAAGTTTTTAAAGGTAAGGCAGAAAGAGAAACGCGGTTCTATCAAGAATTGAGGGCGAACGCAGTGCCAACGTTGTACAATAAATGGGGCAGGGCGTAGTCGATCCAACAACCATTAAACAGATAAAATAAAAAGGGGGGGGGTGAGTCGCTGCCACCAAGAAAATCTCACGGTCACACATCAACCCGAGCCCAAATCGCAGGGAAACAATCGACAGCACCCATGCAAAGAACTGAGGAGGCAAAACGAATTCCAACACCACGAAATTCAGCGCCACAAAATCAAATTCCAGAAATGCCACATGAATTTGGTAAATACCAAAACGAATTTCCAGAAATTCCCAATGAATTACAACACCGCGAATCCCAAATTCATAGTTCAAATTTCAAAATATAACAGTGGTAATAATTGTAATTCAATACAGAACGTTTGCCAACATTACGGGGTCGAAGCTCTAGCAAAATTTTGGTAGAGGAAAAAGGAACAAATTTATACGACAAACAACCAATGCTGAGCTAGCACAGAGAAAAAAAATACACGACATTTACATGGTTTAACGTAGAAAAGGGGCAGAACGAGATCATTGTTTTTTTTGTTTTTGTTTTTTTTGTTTTTAACTATTAAAACAGGGGGAAACAAATTTGTTTACAAAGGCATTTAACATCAATAACCAATTTCATTATATGAGGTTTCTCAACAGCTATTAGTTGTAATTTATTCCCCAAAAGCCCATAGAATATAAATATGTACATGATTTCAACCACAATACTTATCACGAAAGAACCTTAAGAATAAAACAACAGATACGATTATAATCACTGAGTAAATAACTAAAAACATCCATTTAGTCCATTCACAACTGATACTTAGTTCCCAGCATGAGTCATGATGCATACAATTCTACAAATTTAAAAATCATACCGTTGCCTCAACGCCGTCCTCGAGTGTCGTCCGCGCGCTCCGTCCCGCTCCTTCTCGCCGACCGTTGAGACTACACCGGTACCTCACAGCCAATCGGTAGGGGTAATCTTCTTCTCCCTTAGCCCCCTGAGCCGCAAAGGGGCCAGACACAATCCAGATGGTCCGTCTAGCTTCCCAGCTCGCCCCGCAAGGCCGAGCTACCTCTCCTATCCGAGCTGGAAAATCCCAACTCCTCACAAGCAATCAATCAAGTCACAAATCCGGAAGCGTAACGTTACGCTCAAAGTCCCCCCTTTTCTTCCTCATCCTCCCTTTCTTTTATAGAGTTGTCCCAACCTCATACCTTCCCTAAATCACTTTTAAATTAAGTTTTAAAAAAAATTCTAAATATTCTCCTTCGGACAAGTGTCGTCCATCCCCCTCTTTCCTCCAATAATTATTTTCTTTAAATTATTAATTTACTCATTTCCCTCACCCACCTAGAGTTGCTCCTAAATTTCCTCCTAGGTGTTCCTAGATCCCCTTACATGTTTTAAATAATTTCCCTAAAAATGAAGCTGCTAAATTAGCTCAAATTAGAAGGTTCTTAATAGCAGATTCCTTACTATGTTGACCTCGCATTTTACCATAAGTTCCCAACTTTCCTTTATTATGTTTCCTCCATTACTTAGTTTCCTAATTCTTATTATTCCCTTCTTTCCCCTTTTTATTAGAGCCAAAATGACAGTTGCGCTATTTACTCTTTTCCCTTTATTATTAATTT
>ML779428.1:212766-251612 GCA_009831015.1 Picea engelmannii
ATCATTTCATGAATCATCTTCACCAAAGAGGTAATCTCTTTCTCCTTCATCTTTTCATGGTTTAAAAATTGATTTTTATTGGTTAAAATTGTGTTTTTGAGTCAATTTTTAGGGGTTATCCATGCTTTGAGGTCGTCGTAGGTGCTTTATATCAAGAACTACAACGGTCTAGGATCATCGCAAGTGACCCTATAGGTATGGTGCAGCGATGTCGCACTACACGATTGTACAGAACTGCGACATCCACAACCAAAAAATTAAAAAAGATGAACCTAACTAGGAAAAACCCCTAAGAAATAATTTTATGTTTCTAATCTCAACTTATGGTTCTTTGGCAGGCTTTCCTCAGTTAATATGTTGGAGTGGTGTGAACGAGAGAATGAAGAAGAATATTACTTTTTCAGGAATGACCTGGGAACATTTATGGCCCTTAGGCAGTGTGGGTTACTAAAATTCTTCAGGATTCAGGGCATGAGAGCCCAATTGAGACTATTGGAATACTTGGTTCACATGTGGGATGTGAACGAGCAGGCATTCCATGTGGGTGTCCACACCCTCACTATAGATATCAAGGGTATCTACTTCCTAACAGGACTATCTCGTCGTGGTTCGCAGGTGACACTTACAGGCAGTAGGGGTGGAGGTGAGCCCATGGACTACTATGTTTGTCATCATTGTGTGCCAGGTACTAAGAAACATAGCGACAAAGTAGCTATCAGGGATTTCAGAGATTTACCTTTGTAGACTATCCTGTATACTATCACTCGCATGGCAGGGAGTGAAACTCCTCATATGGCTCTGCAGAGCCATTTTCAGTATGCCATAGAATGTATGGAGCCTAGAGTCTTCAAATAGTGCAATGGGATCCTTAAACAAATGAAGAAACAATTTACCAAGTGTCGAAATGGTGGGTTGAAACAATTTGGATATGGGTATATTTTGGTATCCTTGTTCCTAGAGAGGGTCCCTATCCTATGCTTGTAGGTGGAGTGGGGTATACCCACTCCAAAAAATATGAGGATGAAGAGGTGGGTAGATCTCATGGCTCGGCATGGAGGTGTTCTCATTCAAAATTCTAGATAAATATGGTAAATCCAAAGTAGCAAGAAATGGAAATTGTTTGTTCATTTGAGGGAATTGGTATTTTTGAGGAGGTAGTCCTATAGGTATACCAATAGGACCATAAGCAGTCTATAGATAGTTAGACAATCCTGACAGATTCAGATGTGGAGGATTTTGAATTGAATAGCCAACAAGAGTTGGTTGATTAGGTATGCTCCCCTGGAGAGGAACATTAGACTCAAACGTTTGACCCTAATTAGGATTCATAAAACTTGGATACGGTTGTCCGAGATTAGGGGGTACAAAAGAATTAACTTGAGGATGTTTCCCCCTAGACGGTTGTTGATTCCCTTGGAATGGAAGATTCCAAGGTTGAGATTTTAATCCGGGTATACTTTTCCCATAAACTGGGTTATGGCCTCCAACTTGAGGTTTCCCCCCAACTTGAAGTTGACCTCCAACTTGAGATTTCCCCCCAGCTTGAGGTTAAACTCCAACAGGAATCTGAAAACCAGAAGCGACAAAATGACTGGTGCCTCCAATTGGATTGGAGCTAATAGGGCCAATACGATTAGATCCAACAGGAAAAGGTGGAGGATGAACGTAAGGCCCCCTGGAGAGAACCTGGGTATTTGTAGGAGCAAAATGACTAGCATCATTATACCTAGGAGGAACAAAAATATTAGACCCTCTGGATGGATTCTGGGCAGGAATAGAAATGGAGGCATTCAAAGCGTTATACCCAGGGGGAAGTGACGGATTTGATCTAAGCAAGAGTGGAGTTCCAATAGGATCTTGAGTGATGACCACATTCCCAATAGAAACAGTTGTAGCTTGTTGGATCATGGTAGAGTTGGCGATCTGGAGAGGAAGAATCGAGTGAGAACCAATCAATACTTGGTATGAAACTGTGACAACGTTACTGGTTGTGCCAGTAAAATGATCTAAAGGTATTGTATAGGTAGTAGAAGTCACAGGCATTTGTGATGCCATGGGTTTATTAGGACTCATTCCTAGCCTGTCAAAAATACCATGTCCCGAAGAGTCCTCCAAAATGAACGGACAGGGACAGAGCTAGGAATAAAAATTCCAGCAATATGAACCAGAGTTCTAAACGACTTACTCTGAAAGGGTGGATTTTCCACACCAGACTTTGTGTGATGTCTAGTAGGTACTTGAATATGATCTTCAGTAAAAATTTCTCCCAATGACTTTAGCCAGAGAAAAATTATATCTTCTCTAAGAATCAATAATAGGTTTACGGGAAGTATCGACTCCTCTAATGGTGTATAACTTCCAATCTCAGAGGCTACTTCACTATTGACTGCTCCTTTAGAAGATCCCTCTAGTGAATTGGGAAGCAAAGGAATGCAATTTTCTAGATCTTCCGGAGGTAGTCCTTGCATCCTACTTGAATAGCGAGGGTTGATGTTGGCCACACCAAATAAAGAATGAAACAAATCTACGGCCAACCAGAGAAACAAACAACACTCACTAATAAAATCTAGAAATCAAACCAAGAAAACAAACCTTCTTATTTTGAAGTCACTAGTTGGTGATGAAATCCAAAGTCGCGAAATCAAGACAAGAAAGGGTTGGGATAAAGCAGGTGGAAAAGTTACATTGATGACCTGTTTAATGGACTTACACCATGGTGCAAGCTCTCACACATAATTGTGGGTATACCCTCTAAGGAGCCCGAGTGAGTTTGGCCAACATCGATTCCAGGTATCGTGAAGACTTTCCCCTCCACAGCCACCTCGTGTAAATACCCTAAAGAGATAGGCCACTAAGGCTACCAATTACGACAATGATTCCTGGGGAAAAAGTCGACAATCTGACCCACACGCAAAGACAAGGTATCTATCCCGAAATCAACTTGAGAAGGTCCCCATAGGATTTTATTCTCAAGTGACCCCAATAATATGCGCAATATCTACATTAAGACCGACAAAGTAGGCTGAGTAACTCAACCAGTCTTAATGTGACCTCATGATTGACCCTTGTGTTAGAAGGGATTCCCAGGAAAAAATGTAGCAAGTGGATTTGAAATATCCCTATCAAAAGATACTATTGTGTGTTTTGATGCTTTAGAGAGTGTGCCTTGCAACCTATTCCAAAGAGCTATCCTACCTAATGTTGGTGAGGAGAATTTCTAGAAAATAAAAGTTGCTAATAAATTTTAAAATTATGATGTATTTTTAAAGGTTGTTTACTCAAAAGGGAAATGGAAATGAAACTAATGATGTATGTGACCTTGACCCAATAAAATGAAAGAATGGATGATTATGAAATCTTTTAATTCGATGAACTCTAATTATAGTAGGGATAAGGTATCTCTTTCAACTACAAAATCTATGAAACACAATTTCTCAATTTTTGAATGAACAAAATTCCAAATAACCAAAAGTTACAAAATTTTCCAATTTTCTCTTTTAACACATATTTTGAATGCAATAATTTTCTTGTGAAAGATCACTAAAAATAACAATGACTTCAGTTCCTTCTTTCTCAAAATAGATCAGAGACGTAATGAAGAAAATAAAGCGTAATCCAAGAAAATTAACACACATTCAACACGATTCTCAAATCAAAACTATATTGTAGAAAAAAATGAAATGATAGGAAAGCCTTTTGTCAAATGAAAACAAAAATGTTTCTCAATCAATGAAACATTGTGACAATATAAGGTCGTCACATTCTTTCAATAGGGTACAGTGTGATGTCGTCACACTGGTCTGCACTAGTAGAGTGCGATGTCAGAGGATCGTCGCGGTCTGTATGTATAGTACAATGCGATGATCTTTGTAACTAAAGAAAAATGGAAGGAAAAACAAAAATTCTTACTAAAATTTTAGACCAAGGGAGTCTATATGGATCACCCACAAACTCAGAGAATGAATTTAACCAAAAGAAGGTAAGCTAAAATAAAATAAGAGGGAAAAAGCCAAAAGAAAGTCATATCCCCAGTATGGTCGCCAATTTTGTTATCAGATTAATCGATAAGTGCAGACACAAACAGATCTCCCTAGCTTCCATAGGAAACTAGAACAAAATAGAAAAATATAGACACTTTGCCTTAAACTTCATCATCATATAAACTAGTTTAATGAGATACAAGTGACATACCTTTTAAATGACGCTTGATTCTCGCTAGTGTCATCCTTGTAGATCCTTCCTTGAGTTTGCGGAATAGTAAGCTTGTCTAAGAATCACAAACTAACAAAGAGGGAAAACAAAGATATGTATATTCTAATGAAGTCTATGTATATGATCAAGGAATTACACAATATAAGATGAGATGCTAATATAGGGAAGAAATGTATCACTGTATTAAGTGAATAGAAAGTGGAGAATACAACCAATTCCTTGATGTTTCAAGGTCCCCTTTCAATGGCTCTTTGCTTCAACACACACACCTTTTTTCCAATGCCTTGAATGAAGAAGATCCACAATCTGACTTGAATAACTAAAGCAAATCTCTCAAGCATAATCTGAAGTAGAAATCTCCATACAAATCTTAGCCTATTTAACCTTAGCCTTTTCCATGAGAGATCCATCTTTATATAGTGTGAAAGAGAGATGGATGGGGAGATTAGGATTTTCTCACCAAATTAGAGAAGTGAGTAAGATCCAAACCAATCGGAGGCCACCTCATCTTCTAGAAGATTCCCTTCTAGAACATTTGTGAAATTTGACTTTTCTCATGCTTTAAGCATCGCCACACCCTATGCACAAGTATCATGTGACAACTTTGTAGTCCATGTTCAGGGAAGAGTACGACGATCAGGCATCGTCTCATCCCATGTAGAAAGGACCTTCCTTGACATGGTTTTTGAAGGAGGAAAGAAAATCACTTTTCCCATGGAGAAAGTCTCTTTTCAATATTTTCAGGGAACGTGATCACATCTTGTCAGGTGATCACTGAGGTGACCAAAATAATGTGTAACACACATGGGCCTAAAAACCTGCTTCTTCAACTTAATTCCCAACAAATCCTGCTTCAAGCACACTCAAGCAAAAATGGATATGTAAGCAAGTACATACAATATTATCAAGGAGATGGTACAAATTATTGAGAGAAGGACAACTTAATTGAATGGTTGAATGAATGATTGAGATCCCCCCAAAATGCACTAAGGTTTTATATTTTATTTCATTCTCATGAAGTGCCACTTGTCATTTCTCAAACATCCTTTTGAACCACTTGGTGATTCATCCCCCTTTTCCAAAGACTTAGGACACAAATCATATTCATGCATTTTTTACTTTGTTAGAAATATTTCATTAATATTTCTTTGGTTTAAGCACCATGGCTTAGATCTATACCTTTAGACCCCTTTCTCATATAGTGGAGTTTATCCCCCCATAATCTTTATGTAAGGATGGTGTGCGACAATGATTCTTTTTCATTAAATTTAGAGTGGAATTACATAATAAAAAATAGGCTCACTGGCCCAAAAAGTTCCTAGCTCACCAACCTATGTGCACAATTGTAATTACATTCCTAGGGGTATTACATTCCCATACCCCTTATTTATGCACTATCCTCAGTGTAGTATATACACATATACAAGCAAAAGTTCAAAAAATTACAAAAATATTCATGTACTCTGCCTACATAGAATCCTAGTGTTCTCAATTTGCGTCTTCAGTACCATACCAGGTCCATTGGACCTTTACCATATTTATGACTCGATTCCAGAGTTTCTTGGTTTTTCGGTACAAAATGCATACTGGATGTACTTGGAATTGTCCCTCTAGATCCACCTGAATTACATTCCAATCATTAACATGTTTAGTATCAGGTACACACTTTTTAAGTAAGTATACATGAAAATCATTACGAATACACATGGATGTGGGTAATGCAAAAATATATGCTATAGGGAAAATTCTTTCCAAGGCTTCGAAGGATCCACAATATCTTGTTTACAGTTTTGATAACTTCCCCAACCTTAGGGAACTTCTCCTTGATTTTACTTTCAAAAATACATGGTCGCTTACTGGAAATTATTTAGGAGTTCTATGTTTATCAACATAAATTTTCTACTTGTATTGGGTATCCTTCAAGTTCTATTTTATCTTCACTATCTGATCCTCCATATACCTGAGTAAATCTAGCCCTACTATTGTCTTATCAACTAGATTGTCCCAACTTACAAATGTGTTGCATCCTCTTTTGTATAGTGCCTCAAACAAACAGATATTAATATATGCTTAGTACCCATTGTTGTAAGAAAAATCAACTAGGTGTAAATAATCCTCCCATTTTGAGGGTTTGTCAATGACATATGTTCTCAACATGTCCTTTATTACCTGATTGAGTCTCTTTGTTTTTCCATCTGACTCAGGGTGATAAGTTGTGTTGAAATTTAGATCTATCCCAAATCCTTTGAATTTTCCCTTCCAAAAATTCGATGTAAACTTGGGATCTCTATTTGACACAATTGTCATAGGTTTACCATCAATTTTGGCTAATTCCTTCAAAAGGATATAAAAAAATTTGGTTGCCTTGTGGGTTATCTTCACATGAATAAAATGGGCAGCTTTAGTAATCTTGTCTACAACTACCATAATGGACTCATGATGTTTGACAGTGTTGGGTAGCTTAGTAATGAAATCCATGGTTACAACTTCCCATTTCCACTCGGGAATGGGAAAGTCTTGTAACAAACCAGTTGGGTGTTTGTGTTATGTATTGACTTTTTGACATTCAAGACACCTAACAATGAAATATCCAACATGTTTTTTCATTCCTGGCCAATAGTATTTCTTTTTGACAATTGTAATTGTCTTTTGGTAGACTAGGTTCCCAAGATAAGATACTTTGTGCATTTCTTTTAATAGTAAATTTTTCAACTCATGTTCATCTAGAACATAAATTCTCCCCTTGAACATGAGTATTTGTTCTTCCCTCAACTCATTACTTTAAATTTTCAACTATATTTTACCTTGCTGTAATTTTCCCTTTATTTCAAGATACATCTGATCTGATTTTGTTGGCTCTAAATTTTTGTTTTGCAAATCAGACTTGTACATACTAATGGTTGCAAAATGTATTTCATGTACCCTTTTGTTGAGTGCATCGACCACTTTGTTCTCTTTATCTTTTATGTGCTTGATATCAAAATCATATTCGCTGAAGAATTCTAACCATCTTCTTTGCCTGACATTTAGGGTTGACCATCCGAATAAATATTTCAGACTGTTGTGATATGTTCTCAACTCAAAATTTCTATCCATAAGGTAGTGCCTCCACGTTTTCAAGGCATTAAAAATAAATTCCAACTCCAAATCATGAGTAGCATACAATCTCTCATGTTCTTTCAGCTTCCATGATTCATAACACAATGCATGGCTATTCTAACTAAGGACTCCACCAATCCCTTCTTTGCATGCATCGGTGCATAAAATAAAATCTTCATTAGGATCAACAATTTTTAATATGGGTTCACTTGTGAGTAATATTTTCAAGTGTTGAAAGAATCTTTCAGACTCAGGAGTCCATTCAAATTCCACACCCTTCTTCTGTAGAGATATGATTGGGTGTGCAATTTTGGAAAACCCTTTGATGAACCTCCTATAATAACATGCAAGTCCCATGAAGGACCTCACCTCAAAGACATTTCTTGGTGTTCTCCATTCTTCGATGGATTTTATATTTCCAGGATCTACTGCTATCCCTTCCCATGATATGATATGGCCCAAGTAATGAATCTGCCTCTGGTAGAAGGAGAATTTCCTCAACTTGGAATAAAGTTGATGCTTTCTCAATACTTGGAGCACCCTCCTCAAGTGTTTCTCATGTTCTTATTTAGAAAATGAAATCCATAAAGACAATGAAAAAATTATCCAAGTATTGTATGAAAATAACATTCATTAAACACATGAAAACAATTGGTGCATTCGACAATCTGAATGGCACCACTATGAACTTGTAGTGGCCATACCTTGTTCTGAAGGAAGTCTTACTAATATCCTCTTATTTAATTCTGACTTGATGATATCCATATCTAAGATCAATCTTGGAAAATACCTTTGCATATTTTAGTTTATCAAATAGGTCATCTATCGTTGGCAAAGTCTCAAAGTGCCATCCTTTTTTTTCACAAATAACACCAGTGCACCCCAAGGTGATACACTTGGACATATATACCCTTTATTCAAAATTTCCTCCAAATGCATTTGTATCTCGTTCAACTTGCGTATGTTCATCCTATAAGTATCCTTGGATACAAGGGATACTCCAGGCATTATATTAATTGAGAAATCAATATCCATTTTGGGTGGTAACCTGGGAATTTCACCAAACACATCTTCAAATTCTTTTAGGACTGAATAGTCCTCAATGTTTGGCACCTTGTCCTTAGGATCTTCCTCTATATGTGCTACAAATATTTGACATATATTTATAAAACTTTTCTTCAGCTGCAGGGATGAAACTTCTCGAATAGTCATAGCTCTTGGAATACCCTATACTTTCCTCAAGTTTCATTCCTCATCCAAGCAAGTTAAGGATTTATTGTAATAGTCCAAAAAAACATGGTTCTTGTCCATCCAATCCATACCAATGAGGAAGTCATAATATCCCAAGGGTATGATGTTCATGTCTTCTTTGGTATTCAACCCATTCATGTTCATGGGACATGCCTTAACCATTTCATTACTTTTCCTTTTAGTTCCGGTAGCTAGTTGTACGAACCAATATTTTCCAAGTTTGCTTTTTGGAAAATGAAACATTTCTACCATATTAGGATATAGATAACCTTTAATATATCCTGATTCAATTAAAAAAACAATAGTTTGGTTGTTGATATTACCTTTTACTTCAACCATGTGAGACTAAAATTGGTCTTGTTTGTTGTTTATGGATGCATAATTATTGGTACATGTTTTCCCATATCTTCAACCATTTCAGCTTGTTGTACATTTTGAAAAACCTTCATTTTTTCATCTCTAAGAGGAAATTCCAAATACATGTGGTCTCCATTACAATCCCAACACTTTATGGGTTTTTTCCTTGGTCTTTGTCCCATGGTTTTAGCCATTCTAGGCTCTTTGGAAACTACTTGTCCTTGATTATTATTTCTGTAAAATGGGGGTTTGTTTCCCTTCTTCCTCTGCTCCATATTACTTTTTTTTTCCTTCCCGAGTTTTTTGGAAAGTTGGTCTTCCTATATGTTGATCATAGAGACATTTATCTCTCCTTATGGATTCTTCCAGTGTATTGGGATCATAATATTATAGTTTAACACTGATAAATGATGACAACCCACTTAGGTATCTCTAAATTTTAACTTGTTCATCCTTTATAAAAGGAACATATTCCAACATCTCTAAGAATCTTCTTTCATACTCGTCAATGGTCATGAGATTCCAAGTTTCAGTTCAAATACTTGTTTCATTTTCCTATCATAATACCCTTTGGTTAAATATGTATTTTCAAAATATCTCTTTAACTCCTTCCAAGTGAACTTCTTGTCATCAATGTGTTTCACTTCTACGAAATGATCCCACCACATTGACTCTTTTCCTTTAAGCTGATAAATTTCTATTCTCCCTTCTTCTTGAGAGGTATAGTTATGTAGCCGAAATTATTTTCTCATACCCAACAACTAGGTCTCGACATCCTCATCCTTTTTGTGCTCACCATCAAAAAGTAGGAGGCATAATATTATTCATCTCTCGTTGTATCTCATATGTCATAGTTTTCTTCTTATCCTTCCTAAAAGGGGATAGGCTTGAGCTACTAAATGCCCTCCTAGTTGACTATTTAGGAGAGTTTTGATGGTGTCCATCATCACTCCTTATCTCACTTCTTGTGTCACGATACCTATGCCCCTTTTCCTTGCTATACTTTGAATCCTTATCCATTTTATTCTCTATTTTGTCTAGGATTTGTAACATTTTGATGTTGAAATCATCTCTTTGTTCCTTGTATTTCCTAAGCCTTTCATTATCTGCTTTATAACTTCAGACATATTTTTCCAGTTTCGTGATGGTTTCCACCAATTTTATGCTTTTTTGTTTACCTTCATCATGTCCATTGGATTCAATTCTTTCATTTCTCATGTTGATCCACTATCCCATGATTTTATCCTCATGGTTGTAATCATCTTTGTTTCTTCCTTGTCTGACATGACTTTCGTCCCTGTTTTGTTCTATATGCTCTTAATTTTTCAAAATGTACATGTAGTAATATATGTTAAACAAAAATAATATAACTATTTTGTAAATACTTACTCATCTTGACATTAATACATTAGTTTGCAACTAATATTTGGCCCATCCAGGCCTAGTATTGAAACTGGAGCTTTGACACCACTTTGTAACATCACACGACCCCCTATTTCTTCTTTAGGCTGATGGGGTGTCAAAATTTTGATTTTTGCTTACTATTTGTTTTATCCAATTAGACCTCGTAGAACGATTTTTCTCTTCTAGATATTTATAGCGACTATAACCATGCTTAATTATGAGATTTCGATCAAAATTTAAAACCCTCAAAAGTTTATGGGCCTTCTACCCTCAATTCCACCTTAGTGCTATGTGTTGTCCACGTGTCACCTTGGTACATGTGTCACTTGACGTGGAACTAACATAATTCAAATATGGCAGCTAATGTGGCATATACCACCTATTTCCTTGGTTATTTTCTGATTGGCCTACTATATTAATGGCTCCAATCTATTCAGAGTCTTTCTATACCGTCAGAGTTACCCCATCGAAGTGTATCCGCAAACTGCTTCCCTACACACTCTGATGGCCCGAGTCCAATGACATACAATCTAACATATCTAATGGTCTTGGAAGTTGGTGAATCAATGACCTAGACAATGTTGAGGTTCTAACTTACATGAAGTTTAACAATTCATCGTTCCACCTTTGAAAACTCCCATGTGGGGTCCACATTAAACTGATGGTTGAAATTCATTGCAACCACTCTCTTATTGACGATGCAGATCATCTTTTGGAGTAATCCATCTAGAGTGTAACTTCCACCGGACCACAACTTAATCCGACTGAAACTCCTCTAATGGACAACTAAGACCTTTTGCCAATGGATCTGAGGGATATGATCTAGCCACCCATCCCAAAGGTCTTATGCCAACAAGGTTCCCTCTTGTCCTTTCTATGAATTACGCACTTCCATGTGTTCTTCTCTAGACACACTGACATCACTTGTCATTTAGATGACACCTGCCTTATCTTTGTTTGTGTGAGATCCTACGTGGCATACAAGTTATAACTTAGGACATGTGGCTCTACCCAATTATGCCACTTGGATTGACAAGTGGCACTTAGGCCACGCCACTTTTCACCCCCCTCAAAGTTCCATAACACATTTCCATGTGGCACAATAGCCACCTGAGACATGGACCCTCCACGTGGACTGATGTGGCATACACGTCATCGTTAATCAGTAACACATGCTTCCAGGTAATGACACATGTCCTCTATTCAATTGGTGGGTGATGTCATACTTGTCAACATGACACCACCTTCCTCATGACCTTGTCCAAATGAGACCCATCAAGATCAACAGTTAGGAATACTTTCATCTTGGCTCCGATGGACGATCAATATTTCTCCTCGGAGTCTTCCCATAGGAGTTCTCCAACATCCTTTCCCTAGAATGCTTCAATGGATATAGGCTTCAACCAATTGTCATGATCCTATGATTCCAACTTCGAGAAAAAACCACGATTAAATCACCTTTCCAAGGGTTTGAACTCGACAGGGACCCACCCCCGATTACATCGACCATTTACAGGCCACCACATGTCTTCCCCATATGAGTAGGATCTTTCCATTAGCGTGACATCAACATGATGTCACTCTTCCTCTCGATCACTTCCAAGGGTTTCTATGCTGATCAAAGGTCGATATTAGCTCTTAGCGAGTCTTCCCATAATAGTATTTTCATTCGAGTGGACCAAACTACTTTGAAGGACCCACTACGATGGACGATCACGATCAATCTGAATTATTCTCCGATGGATCAATGACTCTGGTTAGTTGAAAGTCTAATTTTTCCCTGCTCATGGACTACTCCCATGGCTCCATTCACAATCAATGGTCATGTTTGATTCCATCCATGCTCTGATGGATCGACAACTTAGGTCAATTTAGAGTCTCATCCTAGCCTAACCATGGACTACTCCTATGCTGGCAAAATGATCAACAATTATCATTGATTCTATGTACTGTAATCGGAGACGACTAATCTATCTGAGACAAAGCATGGTATTTCATAGATTTATTTGTCTGCTTCGAGACTTAGTCAATTTTTCGAGGTTTTATCTAATTTTATCCTAGGTTGTTAGTCTAAAAACTCTAATTTATTTACTCCTCGTCCCTAATTTGGGGAAATTCATCCCATGGGTTATCCATGCCAAAAGAGAATATTTCCAATATCGAACTAGCTAGACCACGTCAATTTCAAGAGTTGAGCTCCAAGAAAACTCATAGAATACTCCATATGCATAATAATATACATATCTATACAATTATAGCAGCAAGTATTCAAGGAATATTTACAACAGTGAAATATCATAATAACAATTACATATTACAATTTATGTACAAGTTTAAGTGTAATTTCAGAAGTAATAACCATGGGAGAGAATGCATAAATGACATATTTTGTACCATATTTATAATAGTGTGTTGAATTATAAATAACACAACAAATACCCAACACATGAGTACATAAACGGTCTGAATATAAATAACACAACAAATACCCATAATAGAAGTACATGAACATTTGCATAGTAAATATCAAACAAAAGATTATATGTTCATTCAAATAGTAAATTAAAACATTACATGGTCGACACTTATTTGATATAAATATCCACCAAAAGCATGCATAACTTCGACTTTCCTCCCAACCTTAGACTCTACTGCCCACAAACTGATAGCAGGTCACCCCCGAGTTGGTGCTTAAACTCCACTTGGAAAGTAAAACCTATATAGACAAGGTCTCTCTAGAGCAATGCTCAAATTTGAGGTGCCAAGTTTTATCAGGCATCCTAAAATCTCTAGTTTCCACACATACTTTTCATAACCAGAGAGTGTTCCCCATCGACTTCCCCACTTCCCTTTTGGGCTTCAACATCAAGACAGATAAGAAATATCAGAGTTCTGTAGCTGCATCTTGGCACCTTTTGGGAAAACATTTCCAACAATTATCTCACCTGGAGAGAATGCTTATAGGCCTGAAAACCTTCTTCTTCATGAACACTTCTCTCACTTGGAGAGAAATGCGCATAGGCTTGACAACCCACTTGTTCAATTTAATTCCCAACAAATCCCGCTTCAATCATCCTCAAGGAAAAATGGATATGGAAGCAAGTACGTACAAAGCAAGTATGTACAAAAACAATAGGGAGATGGTATGAATGATGCAGATCAGGACAACATAATAGAATGGTTAAATTAATGATCGAGATACCCCCAAAATGCACTAAGGTTTGTTATTTTTTTCTCATGTTAACGAAGTGCCACTTGTCACTTCTCAAACTTTCTTTTGAACCAGATTTATGTACATGAACATGGGTCTCCACTGAGACCCACATACATGTACATAAATATTGTACAGACACTTACATATGGTGCACACCTCTCATGTGACTTCTTATTTCTCTAGTTTTCTTCCACACGTGCAATCTTCCTCACATCACACGTGTGATTTCCTTTCCAAGAACATAAAATAGAAGATTCATAACCCTAGGCTATATTTTCCAAAGTTGCAGAAATTCCCTTGCTGAAATTTCCAAGCTCCTAATACAAGTTCTCACTCACTTATGCTAACTCCATAATGACACAATGATATTTGTCAAAATCTCTCCTCTGCTTATATAGGATTTTAATTTGAGGTCAAAATCCCTTAGCTTACTCTAAGGATCCCTCCACTAAACTTGACATTAAATTATAATGTTTTGTTCCTCTTTGTGGGTGTGAAGTCCTTGCAAAATCCCACAAATCCCATCACCAAACCCATGAATCCCCAAAATAAATCCAAGGGTATTTTAACTGAAACAAATGTGTAATATGGTGCCAACGAATATTCTTACATGCCTGAAACCAAGGCCACTAGTGGGAATACCTCCCGAAGCTACAAAATAATTAACAATTCCTTTTCTTGGTAATCCATGGATAGGCTTCTTGTAAATACATCTCCAATTTCTTGAAATGGGTGTTTGCCTCCCATTTTTCCACATTTTGACACCCCTTTTCTCCATTTTAATCCCACTCCCATACTCGAATCTAACCTTTACATCATGGATTTTCATGCCTTCAAGCCTAAAAACCCTCACAACAAGTATTTTGAGGTATAGTTGTTTATTTATTTATGTTTCCTAAGTTGTTGGTGAGTTAATATGAATATTTAAGAAATGTTTACTAATGAATAATGTTATCCCTGTCCCTATACCATGACTGTTCCGATACCACAACTGTTCTGGTACCACAACTATTTCAGTACCCAAGTTTGAATGTTTGCACATGCACGCCCACCGAAATCAAGAATGGTCCCATAGATTTTGAAGATATAATCCCCATCATGTTTTGTGTGCCTTGGTTCACATCCAGGTCACACATGGTGGTATCAATCCATGATAAAGGGTTTCTCAATAAAAAAATGTGATGAATTAGAAACAATCAATTTTTGAGAAGATTTCTGAGAAAACAAAGAAGAATCTAAGAAATCTAGAACATGGGTTTTTTGCAGGATGCTCTCAATTAGGTCGAGAGTTGACATATTCTTGAAATGTTGCATTTTTAGGGAGATAAGGAAGTTTTACCAATCTAGTTTTTCCTATATTTATGTTGCAAGTCATTTTTCAATAAGTCCAACAAGTTACATTTCATATTTGAAGGGATTTACGAATAACAATGATATCAAAACCCTGATTTTACTATACCAAGAATGTATGGATAGTTACGAAGGATGGAAACCAGTTCAACCTGTTTTTTTATGTAACATTTTTTTCCATTTTGGTCCACGAGAATAGAGGAGGTTAATTTTATCTTTTAGCATGGGGATTTTCTATATAAATGTACCAGTTCTGTAAATCGAGGAGAACAATGTTGATGTAACTCTATAATTGAATAAATAGATGGGTGTTATTTGTTGTTTGACATTATCAAACTCATGTACATGCAAATGTGATGAAAGCGTTGTAATATTTTGATACTCTTTTCGTTTTGGTTCACAGTATTATTTTGATCTTATCACTATAATGTTTTCAGGCTTGCTACTAGTTGGCAAGGGCCCACCAATATCGGATGCAATGCTTGGATTGTATCATTTCTATAATAGTTTGAATTTTGTAGTAGTAGTCTGTTCCATTAAAGCTTTATATGTTGGTGTTTTATTGTTTATGTTCCATCAACGATTTCATAATTGCAGTGAGTCTTTAACTTGTAATTGATTCATTTGCTTGTATTCCCTTTGTTACAGTTCATGGGAATGTTATTGGTAGCTTAGTTTGTCTCCAGAGATAACTTGTAATGGTATTTTGAACTTCTCATGGATAAGAACTTAAGGTTATATGGTTTTTTTTTATTGTAAAGTTGTAGTTCATTCTTTGATTCATGCAATCTACAAAGTTCTTTTATTAAGATCACAATTGCACAATTCTATAGAGAATCAATTTAATCACTAATAGAAAGAAAAGAAAACCTTGAGGTGAAAGAAATGTCTTGAACCTTCTTGTGAGACTTGATCTTAGAGAATTGGTAATTGTTCTTTTTGGAGTTTTTATTATTGTTGAAAATAGCCAGTTAATGAAATGTAATGTATGATAGTTGAGTCACATTTGTGCATACACCATTTGTTTGGACAACGAGAGTGCAATGCGACCACATATTTTTCACATTGAATGTATTAACCAAGAATTCAAGTGTTATATTTATTTCTCATAATATGTACCCTCGAAATGATACATCCAACTTTAGATCAGTAGCCATGAACAATAACTTGATCTTTTCTTAAAAATGATTGATTAGAAGGAAAGGTTCTAAGTAAAAGTTGTAGTCATATATTAGTACATTGTTTTCCATTTTCTAGATAGTAGCTTGGATTCTCATTTGATTCAAATATAACCTTACATATGGTAGCATGAAGACTTGAGTTAATAAGTGAAGGATCGCACCTTGAACTTTAGAAGGGGATTTGAGCAAGGGAATTAGTCACTGGCCTCTGCTCCTAGTTTTTTACCAACATTCTGATTTTGTTTTGTGCGTGTGAACAGTTTAAACATCTATTGGTTGAGAACTAGGATGAGAAAATATCAAGGACATATGCATACATATTTTAGTGATCTAGGAATGACATGTAGAGCTATTGAATTCTTCTCATACTTGATATCAATCCTATGGAAAAAGTGATTTTTTTCAAAAGGGTTTGTTTGCTAGTTTCTTACTGTTTTGATGAATGATTGGATTGTAGTGTGGTTTAGTTGTAATCTAAGAAGATAGAATAGTTTAGAATTCCATATTTTACCTGCACATACTATGTATACAACTCATAATTTTACGAATTAGATTGACAAGTAAATGGGTTTTATTAAGGACACTTAATTGACCCGACATTTTTGGTGTTCATTCTGGGGAGTTGTTAAAAGGTAAATGGTAGAAGGATAGTTTTGTTAGTTAGATATATATATATATATATATATATATATATATATATATATATATATATATATTCTTCAGTACATTGCAAATTTGGGGGGGGGGGGAGACAGTAAGAAGCAAAGGCACCCTTTCTTCTAAATTTCTGCAAGGGTTCTAGGTTGCCACATTCACTTTGGTGAGTCTATCCAAACCCTTCTCTTTAATGTAGTTGACTAATTTTTATAGATAGAGATTGTAGATTTATTAAAGTTTCTTTGAATGGTGTGCTTTTATTCATGTTAATTTCATTTCTTTTCCTTAGTCTAAGGAGTTGTAAGAGCCCCCATACTACTAATCCATTTATGAGAAGGAGATCTAGACCAAAAAAAATAACTTGTTGAGAAAAGAAGGACTTATCACTACAAGGAACTTCTCAAACCCTTGTCCAAAGTTGATAATTATCACGAGGGAGGAGTTCACATCCCGAGAAGTAGAAGAGATCCATTAGCCTGATCCAGAAGAAGACCACCTAGAAGTATTCCTTAATTATCCTTGCAAGAATATATAAGACTCATGGATATAATTAGATGGAGGAAAAACACTAGAAACAAATATCGAAGAATTTACTCCACATTTGTCATAAGATCCCTTGTGCATCGAGGAGTTTCATGAGAAATTTTCTGAAAAAATTTGTGGCTTGAAAACCAAAGAGGGTCGAGGAGACAAAGATTATATTGAATCTCATTTCCAAACAATAATTATGCCATCATACTACTCCATTGTTTGACATTTATTGGAACCATATTTTCTAGGACATACGATCTCCCGTATCCCGACAATCATGGAGGTATAATTTTCAAATTTGGATATGAGTTTAACAAAGATCATGTTGCATAAATGGATGCATTGGAAATACTCCTACACTTGAGGAGATGTTCTATTTTCCAAGTAAAGTAAGATAGTGTAAATAAATAAACAAAATAGTAAAGAGAAAAATAAGTCTATTTGTGAAAACCAGTTTACTGGCGTAGTTGGACATGAGTTTTGTTCGAAAACAGGTCAAGTGTCAAGAAAGACTCACCACAAATTCAACATTCAATTTTTGTTTCTATCATGTACTCTTCAAATAATTATATTTGGGATTATTTCAGATGATGTGGGATTCCTTAAGGCCCACCTTTTGGAAAATCTCGACCCATCGACTCCAACACATCATTTGGGATCGATATTAGAGATCTTGTTAGTACCTTGGGACTTGCATACATTAACGGAAAACTCCCTTGTTGTCAACAATGAGAATTCATCAAGGTCTCTTGATTGACATATCTTACATGTGACTTAACCTCAACCCATCTATTTCTACCTTGCAAGATGTACCAAGGCATCTCGACTTGCATCGACATAAAAGGTGAATAGTTCTGCATTGGTTAATAACATTCATCATCGGTTGGAAATCTAATGATTTATTTCTATGCTTGAATTCAGAAAATTCATTCACATAGATAGAACTATGCCAAGATTGGGTTTCAGTGAAGACTACTTGGTTTGTGATTCTAACAACAATTTGTAATCTCTAACATTGTGCAACAACATCATCCTACAACCCTTTGAGTCTAGTTTGTAGCCTTCATTCAACCAATAAGTCAAAAACATTTTCCATAATTTGTAAGTCTTCATGGTAGCAACACTAGAGTACTCAACATCCAAGTGTTCCAGAAGCCTACTCCAAATTCAGACATTTTTTCCAACATCCTTCTCTCTGGAAAAAATCGACGGCCATCACTTCTCTATCCTTCCTTGATTTATAGTTTTAGATATCATCACTTTAAATAAGTTCATAATTTATTAGATTTTTTGAGCATGTATGGAAGTTGGATTTTACTCATTTTATTTAAGAATAATATACTACACCAAAGTATTCAGAACAACAGTCTATCAAGAACAATAGTGTAAGAGAGAATCATTTTCCAACGTTCTTGTACCTATGATAGTGGATTTTCATAGTTCTTGGTTATTTTGGTACAAGAATCTGAGAGTAGGTACCGAAAGGTTGTAGCTAACCAATCTCATCTCCAGAGATAACCAATAATGGTATTTTCACCTTCTCAGGGATAAGAACTTGAGGTTGTATGGTTTGTTGTCTTGTAAAGTTGTAGTTTGTTCTTTGATTCATGCAATCTACAAAGTTATTTTATTAAGATCACAATTGCACAATTCTGTAGAGAATCAATTTAATCACTAATAGAAAGACAAGAAAACCATGAGGTGAAAGAAATGTCCTGAACCTTCTTGTGAGAATTGATCTTAGAAACTTGGTAATTATTAATTTTTGGAGTTTTTATTGTTAATTCAAATAACAAGTTAATGCAATGCAATGTATGACAATTGAGTCACATATGTGCATAGACCATTTGTATGGACACGAACAGTGTAGTTCCACCACATATTTGTGACATTGAATGTATTAACCAGGAATTCAAGTGTTATATTTATTTCTCATAAGATTTAACCTTGGACTGATAAATCCAACTTTAGATCAATATCCATGAATACTAACTTGATATTTTCTTAAAGATGACAGATTAGAAGGAAAGGTTCTAAGTAAAACTTGTGGTCATATTTTAGTACTTTGTTTTCCATTTTTTTGATAAAATCTAGGATTCTCATTTGATTCGAATATAAAATTACATATGGTACTATGAACACTTGAGTTAATAAGTGAAGGATTGCACTCTTAACTTTAGAAGGGGATTTGAACAAGGGAATTAGTCACTGTCATTTGCTCCTAGTTGTTTACCAACATTCTGATTTATTTTTTTGTGTCTGAACAATTTAAACATCCATTGACTGAGAACTAGGATCAAAATTGATCAATGACCTGTGCATACATATATTAGTGTTATAGGTATGACATGTAGAGCTATTGAATTATGCTCATACTCGATATCAGTCCTATGGACAAAGTGAAATTGTTCAAAAGGGTTTTCTTGCTAGTTTCTTGGTGTTTTGGTCAATGATTAGATTGTAGTTTGGTTTAATTATCCTATGAGAATATATAATAGTTTAGACTTCCATATTTTACCTGTGCATACTATGTATATAACTCACATGTTTACGAACCAGATTGAAAAGTAATTGGGGTTTATTCACGACAATTAATTGACACGACAATGGGTCTAGTATAATCCCAAAGTAATATGAACAAACACTCATCTAGAATCCTCTAACATGATTCCATGAATGTAGAATGACCAATACCTTGAAGGGTGTGAGAATAATTTCCCACCAACATAACCATTCCCTTGTAATTTAATCCCACATCAATCATTGATGAAAATAATTTTTTCATGTGCCAGGTACTAATAACGGTAGAAAGAAAACCCCACCTATCTTCTTTCTAGTAAAAAGGTCCAAATTGAACATGCAACCATATCATTATCGATGATAGTCCCAATAATCACAATGTAACTAATCTCAATGAGAATCTAGATAATCTGAATTCCATTAGTTGGAAACTAATGGCCATGCATGCCATATCCTCTTAAGGACCACATGAACCACAAATATTAAAACCAATAATTGTTCCCACTATTGGCTATATCACAAAGGCAAAAATGGCTAATTATATGATGTGTATGTGTAGTATTAGTTGATATTGAGTCATATTTTTCTATTTAGATTGATACTTTTTCTTAATGTAATTTTTTTCCTTGGGCTTGGGTTGATGATCCGAAAATGATCTTTAAAGACTTGGTTAAGTTTTAAGCATGCATTCAATTACCAATTAGGAATTAAGGAAAGAAGAATAAATTAATGAGAGAATATAATAGCCATCATAAATAAATAGAGATCAGAGCATAAGCATAAATAACAACAAACCATAATATCAAGGTTGTTAACGGAGTTCAGCAATATTGCCTACATCTTCGGGCCTTTGTCTCAGTGGATGAGACTTTCTTATTTCTCTTCAATTCTTAAAAAGTATATCCTAAATGTATTAAAAGGATTAAAAATTGGTCTAGTTGTGTTCTTCTCAACCTCAAGAATCCAACACAACCGATGACACTGAAAAAGGTTGAGTGTAGCTCCCGGAATTGGCCTCCAAAGTTTGCTTCAATGGCTTCCCTACATAAAAATGGCTTCAAGATTCATAAAATCATCATCATTATGAAATTATGAACCTCATGGTCTATCAAAAACCTATGATTTATATAGGATTTGATTTGGTGATCCTATCCCAACTTCCTCCCAATATATGACCTCAAATCGGGCTCTAGATCCCTAAACAATGGCCAAAATCCTCCAAAACCAGCATAAAAATCCACAAAAAATCATATTACAAAGTTTAAAAACCCAAATTTGAAAAACAATGTGGGTGCAGCCCCATTCTCTCGGGCTCCTGGTCATATAGAATCTACCATATGGCCTCGGGTTGGGCACACCCTAGTTTTTATCCCTTGGTCTTCAGATAAACCCCAAATGTGTTGGTCATATGAGCCATGTCTCCTAGCCTAAACCCTCGCGCCCACCTTTCGGAATGGCTCATGGTTCTTATATCCTAGTCGTGGATTGAGTGCCAAGTTCTATTCACTGGCCCCCCCGCCGACCGGGGCTAGCCCTAAACCCTTGCCACATGCAACTTTAATAATAAATTTGTCCATTTTTTAAACAAGCCACATAATATCCAGGGTGGCTAGCGTAATTGGTGTAGTTCATTTTCCATTATGAGGTCAAGGGTTTGAGCCTGACAGAGTTACAACCAAATTTTTGGCCTAGCCAACATTGGAAAAATCCAAGGTGTCGTGTGGCACCCTCTGATTGGGCCACATGTCACCCTGTGATTGGCCTGTACGGTGCAATCATCACCTAGTCAACAACCCAGTCAGAATGAATGGTCAAATGCCACATCACTTCCACATAACCACATGTCGTGCCACGTCAGTGTTTGTACTGCCAAGTCACCTACCCAGTCAGCTACCACATCAGCGTCCATACTACCTAGTCACCCTGCCATGTCAGCATCCATACTGTAGAGTCACCCTTCCACGTTAGTATCTGTACAACCATCTCTCGTTCGTACTTCCATCTGTCAGCCTGTCATTGGGCCACGTAACATACATACTGCCACATGTCAAATCCATACAGTTCCATGTGTCAATTCCATACAGGTCCAACTCAGCCCAAAAACACCAAAATTGAGTGATGCATGTCACCTCCTCATGCTGCCAAGTGTCGTGTTGACGTCATCATGAAATCATGCTAACATCACATGTCATAATGTTGATGTCAGCAGTACAAACTATTGACTTTGACCAGTTTGACTTTTTGCTTGTTTGGGAAATCAATCAAAACACGATATCTTTCGCATACAGTGTCAATTTGCAGAAAAAATTATACGGTCAAAATCAACGCAACGAGCCCAATGCAATGGTGCTAGTTTCATCCAATTATGATAACTTTGATTTTTAGGCCTTCCTAGATTCATTTTGGATCATGCATCCCAACTAATACTTTTTGGTTCTCCAAAAGGGTATTAACCAGTCATCAAGTGCAGGATAAACCACCCCACTTGACCTTTGTATTTAAATTATGTCCTGTGTACCTATCACATCATAATCATTTGCAAAACAACCATGAAAACTGACAAGACATTGTTAGCCACTTGTACTCTTTCACATCTTACTAAAGCCACTACCATCCATGTTGAAAACATTATCAGCGATAACATTAGAAATATGAATGCAAATGAGCTAATATATTTGAATTGATTGCACGACATCAACTTATCTTGAAGCAAAGTATGATTGGATTTCCATTCTACAACCATATCGTGTTCATGCTTAAGATCAATTTCATTATTTGTCACAATTATAGGTGTGTTTCTTGCATAAGTTGTCTTCCTTAATTGTTCCATTGTTTGAAGAGATTGATTTTCTTTGAAGTGATGAGCATGTACAACATATTCATTTCCTTCTTTAGTTAAGGGATATTGATTATTTTCCCTGTAGAAGATTTCTTTGCGATCATACAAATAAGGGATTCCTAAGACCATTCCACATTCATTAAGTGGCACCACATCACACGTTACCTCATCCACAAACTTTGATGAAATTGCAAACTTTAAAGTGAATTTCTGTGTTATGTGAAATTTATGATTGTTTCTTATCCATTTAAGTGAGTACGATTTATGATGTAGCTTAGTTGTCAATCCCAATTGTTTAACCACTTCCTCTGAAATCAAGTTAGATTGAGCTCCACTATATATCAATGTATCGATCTTAGTATGTTTCATTATCACCCTTATATGAAACAATTTACTTCTAGAATCATATTCATCACCAATTTTACTTGTCAAACCAACTGTTGTGATTTTAGTCTCATCACTTGAATCATATCCCAAGTCTATTGGTCATGTTGTTGTTGCAATTATTTGCCTCCCTTTCCTTTCTTTGAACCACTTTGGTCTCTCCTCTGGGTGCAATTGCCAGCAATGGTCATCATCATGCCCTTCTTTCTTGCAATGCTTGCAAGAGAGCTTCTCTTCCTTTCTTGTCACTGAATTTTCTTTCTTTCCATTCCCCTTTCTTTTGTCCTCTTTCCTTGAAGATGATTCCTCTGATACACGAACTCTTGTTTTCCCTGGTTCAATGTATGTTGCTTGAACATAAACCTCATCAATATTAGTAGGTCCAAGCATAAATACAGTGTTAGGAATATGTACAGGTAAACCTCCTTTATACTTCATAAGAGTTTCTTGGGTATGTAATGGAATATTTAAAATTAATGCCATCTTACGAAATTCATCTGTGTATTCTTGCACCGTTTTTCCTTTTCTTAGTTTAAGACTTTGCCATTCAATTAAATCCTTCTATTTATAACCCAAAGGATAAAATTTATTTCTAAGTGCAAAAACAAAATCTTTCCATGATGGAAATACATTACCAACGTGTTGCGTACCATTTTTCAACTTACTCTGCTACCAGACGAGTGTTGTGCCTACAAGACGAAGTGATGCCAACTTGATTTGAGTTGCCTCATCCTTGATTTGTTGCACACTGCAATAAACTTCCATCTATCTCACCCAGTTATCAAGTCTCTCGGGATTGACTTCACCATTATACATGGGTAATTCAAATTTCACATCAAGATTAAGTAAAGGCATATCGTGTTTGTGTTTATGGGAATTTTTTCTTGCAGTGGATTTTGAACTTGTACTTGAAGAAGAAGAAGAAGATGATGGAGAAGAAGGAGGTGAAGGAGGAGGTTTAGGAGGATCCTCTCCTTCTTCACTTTTATCTTGTTTGGAAGATTCCCCTTGGAAAGGCATCTTCCGTTCCAATTAATCCTCATATAAGACCTTTACCATCTTAGACATGGAGAATAAAGTCTTTTTCAACTCAATCTCATTCTAAGACATGCCTTCTTCTAATGCCATCTCCTCACTTTGAGAAGTCCTCTATCCTGATCCAATATTTGGATCTCCTTATATAAGATCACCTTCACCATGACTTATATTTTCCCTAGTAATCATGCAAACTCAAACAACCAACTGTCAACTTGCTCTAATACCACTTGATCCGAAAATGATCTTTAAAGACTTGGTTAAGTTTTAAGCATGTGTTTAATTACCAATTAGGAATTAAGGAAATAAGAAGAACTTAATGAGAGATTATAGAAGATATAATAAATAAATGCAGATCAAAACATAAGCATAAATAACAGCAAACCATAACAACAAGGTTGTCAACAGAGTTTGGCAAGGTTCCCTACGTATCTGGGCCTTTGTCTTAGTGGGTGAGGCTTTCTTATTTCTCTTCAATGCTTCAAAAGTACCTCAGAAATGTATCAAAATGATTACAAACTAGTATGGTTGTGTTCTTCTCGACCTCAATAATCCAACACAACTAACATAACTAAAAAAGGTTGCGCATAGCTCCCGAAATTGGCCTCTAAAGTTTGCTTCCTCAATGGCTTCCCTGCATATAAATGGATTCAATATTCATAAACTCATCATCATTCTACAATTATGAACCTCCTGGTCTGTCAAAAAACCTATGATTTATATAGGATTTGAGTTGGTGATCCTATCCCAACTTCCTCCCAAGATCTGGCCTCAAATTGGGCTCTAGATCCCTAAAAAATGGACAAAATCCTCCAAAATCAGCATAAAAATCGACAAAAAATCATATTACAAAGTTTAAAAACCAAAATTTGCAAAAATTGTGGGCGCATCCCCTTTCTCCCAAGCCCCTGGTCATATGGGTACTTCCATATGGTCTTGGGTTGGGCGTGCATTGGTCTTTATCCCTTGGTCTTCTGATAAACCCCAAACGTGTTGGTCATATGCACCATGTGTCCTAGCCTAAACCCTCGCGCCAACCTTCTGGACTGGCTCCTGGTTCTTAGCTCCTAGTCAAGGGTTGAGTACCAAGTGATATGCACTATCCCCATGCAACTTCAACAATAAATTTTGTCATTATTTAAACAAGCCACATAATAGCTCGGGTGGCTAGCGCATTCGGTGTAGTTCATTGCCCATGCCAAGGTTGAGGGTTCGAGCTTGATGGAATCGCAACAAAATTTTTGGCCTAACCAACATTGGAAAAATCCAAGGTGCCACGTGGTGCCCTTTGATTGGGCCACGTGTCACCCTTTGATTGGCCTGTACGGTACAGTCAATACCCAGTCAACATGCATGATCAGCTGCCACGTCACTATCAGACAACCACATGTCATTCCACGTCAGCATCCGTACTTCCAAGTTACCTTTCCAGTCAGTTTCCACATCAACATATGTACTACCCAATCACCCTGTCATGCCAGCATTTGTACTGCCTAGTCACCCTGCCACATCAACATTCCTTCTGCCCAGTCACCCTGCCATGCCAGCGTTAGTACTGCCTAGTCACCCTGTCAGATCAGCATCCATACTGCCTAGTCACCCTACCACCTAAACATACATACAACCACCTGTCATCTGTACTACCATGTGTCATCCTATCATTGGGCCACGTCACATACGAACTGCCACGTGTCACGTCCATACAGTGCCACGTGTCAATTTCGTACTGGCCCAACTCAGTCCTAAAATGCCAAAATCAAGTGACACGTGTCAACTCCTCATGCTTCCATGTGTCCTTCTAATTTCATCATGTTGTCTTGATGGCATCACCTATCGTACTACTGACGTTAGTAGTATGACCTGTTGACTTTGACCAACTTGACTTTTTACCTGTTTGGGAAATCGATCAGAACTCGATATATTTCGCATACGGTATCTATTTTCATAAAACATTATATGGCTGCAATCAGTGCAATGAGCCCAATGCAATGGAGGTGGTTTCATCCGATTCCGAGAACTTTGATTTTTAGGCCTTCCTAGATCCATTTTGGATCACTTGGAAAACTATTCATCCCTTGTGTGAGTCTAAGAGGATGATTATTGATGGTTGAATATGAATTATGAGTGTTTATCAGTTATCTATATATTCAATATATGTTTACAGTGTTCAACGCATATGTGTATCATGCTCCTACTGGTAGAAAATTGTTGTTATTAGACATCATGAGTTGAATGGATCTAGAAATGTCTATCCAATGACCATGATTAAGAAAAAGCCACATTGTTGAATCGAGGTGAAATTTCCATCTTGATTTCATGAGGTTTGTTTTTTGTGGATAAATCTACTTACCACCTAAGTTTTCAACCATTCTTGTAGTAGCAATAGTTCCCACCAATGATCACAGTGGCTAAATCCCCACTTCTAGATCTTCAAAAGGCATGGATGTAAAGAAACATGCAAATTTCCATTCCCTTTTCATGTAGAATATGATATGAAAACTAATTTCATCTTACATTAGGTATATTTCAACCCATGTTACATTTATTCAGCAATCCTCAATTTATTATCGAAGCTCGTTAATATATTATCTTTAAAGCAATGCAAAGAGGGAGTAAAATTTATTTCTATAGTTTTAATTTTTTAATCGTTTAGAAAGAATTTTTCCTCCTAGTTGTCATTTTCGGTTGGAAAATTTGATCGAGTATATTACTACTTTGATTGGAAGCCACAACATTAACTAGCGGCATCTCTTAGTTGGATCTTGTGCTCTACAGATAAAATTATGGTTGAAATTGTTTGAACATAAGGCATTTGATGAGTTGGTTGTGATGGGATTTTGTATTTTAAATGATATCTCTATTAAACTTTTAAAAATCTACTTGGGTTTCAAATTTGTTGGATTCTATCAAGTATTTTGAAATATCATAAATTATTTTCTTGTTTCAATCTTCCAAAACCATTTCACCTTCCAAAACCATTTCACTAGATTATAGATTTTTCCATGATATGGAAACTAATGTGATTGCATTTTTTTTTAAATAACCAAGTTGGAAATAATTCCAATGTAATGTTATTTTCGAAACTTTTTTTTTCCATAAGGATTTTAGGTGAGTGGAAAAAGTGTTTCTCTTATAACTTGTTGCAACCAAGATGAATAAGCATGATGATGAATAAGCATGATGACTTGATGAATAACATGCTTAATCATATAATTTTTAAATCCTCTTGTCGTCGTTTTATCATTGCAAAGAGTGTAATGAATAAAATATTTGAATGCTTATGATGTAAATCAAGTTGTGTCGGATTAGATCCTAGATCCTTAATTTCAAGTTGTGTCGGATTAGATCCTTATGCAGTGGTCGAAGGGTGAGTATTCTTTATATTTAATTTTACAGAATGAAAATCATGTTGGGCCTCGATGTTAAAATATGAAGGAATTTTAGGTCCACTACACCTTTTTAAGCTATTGTACATTCATCCATTGGTAGTGGATTATTTCACTTTGGAAACAAAAATTAAGAACGAAAAATCCCACAAAAACGTTAAAATTTATATGTCTTCTAGAACAAATTCCATGAGTAATAAAATATTATGTTGAGATCTTGTGTATCTTGAGTGTTGCAATGTGAAGTTTTTTTACTTAAAGAGGATTATACATCCTATCCCACATACCTTAACTTTTATTGATATTTCTATCTAATAGAGGTCACCTTTAAGAAAGTTCCTTCTTATTTAATCATAGTATTATACATCCTAGTCCAAATACTTTAATTTTTTATTGATATTGTTATCTAATATGGGTCACCTTTTAGGAAGTGCCTACTCTATTTAATAATTTAGAGTGATATGGATATAAATCACGATACTTTCCCATGTGCATTCATTCTTAGCCTTCCTTCTTGACTTTGTAAGTGGAGCACTGATATTTCACATGGAAATGAGATTGAGAACTTATTATTTATTGACTCTTTATCATCATGTGCATACGATATTGCAAATATTTTTTAATTTAAACGTCGTTATTTATAATAATTAATATTTTTTTTATGTAATAACACATTCAATGCAATTTAATCCTTCAACTTTCCTGGAAGGGACTAAGCTACAATGTAACACTTGTTTATAGAATAAATATAAAACATTATACATTCACATAAGTATTAGACTTTTTCCTATGTATTATTTTTTTAATTTTTTGTAATAAAATTTTATAGCTAAAATAAAGAAAAAAATTGAAAACAAACATTTATCTCAATAAATAAAACATAAACTTTAGAAATACCAAAGCATTCACACCATAGAAAAAAACACAAGAATATAAAGAAGAACCCTTAAAGTAGGGTAACACCATGAAATACCCCTTGTGTAAGAAATCACTCCACAAGTCATGCTTGCTACAATACAATAACATCCAACCTATATCAAATATAATGATACTCATGTGTATTTATATTTTCTTATGAGTAGTCCTACAGGTCTATGCAAACTACCCCTTATTATTATATTATTTTATCTAACTATCTAGTGGGCATATTTATTACTCATAAAAAATCAAGTGGACATATTCCATGAATATTTCCATATTACATTGATTATCCCCTTGGGTACCTCCCTAGGTACCCCATAATATCCTTCCCAGGTACATTACATTCAATCTCCCTTTGCATGTTTCATCTTGAAGACATGGTAGGAAGCCATACAATATGATCTACTAAGGAATGTATCTAACCAAAACTAAGAATGGGCATCCATCCATCCTAGTGAAACATGAACATGGGGTCCAATTGCGTCCTTTCCTCCTCAATGTTGATTTTTGTTTTTCCTTTAGTGCCATGTTGTATTTTTCTACTCTAATATGTATGCGCATTAATTTTAGTCCCTTATGTACCTCCATACTCGTTGCCTTTGCAGTTCCATGTTGGTCCTTAATAACTTTCATGGTGCTCACACCCTTGCCTTGTTGTATGTTGTTTATTTGGGTGGTCTAGGTGGAAATATACAACAACCTTAGCTATCAATTGTTCTTTCTTTGACTCTTCAACATGGGGTTCCTTTGAGTCATCTAGATCCTTAGTTTATTCTTCCCTTGTATTCCCTTCCTAGGTATTTTCTTCATGTGATTGTTTAGGCTCTTCTTATGATTCAATATCGAACTCTTCATATGATGGGTCAGTAGGTACTATGATTAATTTTCTTATAAGTAATTATTCAAGTGCCCCTTTGGAACCTTCTTGTTTAGTAAGATAAGTATTGTGCAATGTAATTTTCTTTTTCTTATACCAAATCTTAAAAAACTTATTTTTAACATAAATATTAATTATACCAACTAATATCATCCAAGGATATACCAAGACAATATCCATTCCATCCATATCTATAACATGAAAATATGAATGCAACACATATTTATCCATGGTAATATTCAAATCTTTAAAAATTTGAACATTCTCACTCTCCACCTGTCTTCTTTGAATATGCTTTGTAGGAACTTGAAATCTTTTAGCCAAGTTAACATTGATGAAATTATACTTTATAATAGGGTTTATAGAAATTTAATAACATTTTCATGTTGAATACATCCATGAACCTATAATAGAAATATTATGAATGAAAATAAACCCTTGGTTCTATCTTTATCATTTTTCTTTACATTAGAACACCTATCTAAAATACTTGTTGATATGATTCATTTGAAAGTACCCTTACCTTCTTAAAGTTAAGAGAATCTTACCATATAATATCATCATCTTTTAAGAACATGTAGAGCCTATTAGCACTAGAAGTCACCCTCAGATTGCATAGAAGGTAAGCCTAGTAAACATCAATTTATACAGTAAATGTAAATGATTTTTAGGTGATCAAATGGAGAGGAATCAATGATAATAACATTCTAACTTAGAAATATGGACTAGCATGAATAAGCAATTGAGGTCTAGAATCAACTTCAGTCAGTAAGTTGGAGTAAGGTTGAATAGAGGGAATACTTTGGTGAGGAGAGTGTAGAGGTCTATTGTGGACATCAGGTCTTCCAGCAACCTAAGGAGGAAAAACTTAAACACAAGATCCTCTTGAATTCAAATCTCAAAGAAACTAAAATAAATTATAAAAAAAATATAATATAATATTCATCATAATACAAGCATAAAAATCCATGTGAATCAGTCAATCATGAACTCTCACGGTATCAGAGGCAAATAAGATGGAGCAAGAAAGATGACTTATATTAACCAAGATGTCTCAAAAACAAATACATAACCAGAGAACCAGTGTTCTTCATAAAAATATTACAATCGTCGAGAGCCTAGCTCAACCATTCGACCTTAACAAAATATCAAAATTGTCTATAAATACCCAACAATGTTGCAACCACTAGGAGTGTGATCAGACCATTTCTTTCAAAGCCTTCAGTCGACACTTGATTTGTCAGATTGTGTAGGTTTTCTCATGTCAGATGTGAGACAAGCACAATCATGTGCTTTATAGGAAAAATTGCCCATAAGGAAGCTTCATATCATCAGCGTGCCTTCATGGTTGTGCTCTGAAATGATTTGCCTTTATGGGGTTAGAGTAGGTCTCAAATGTCGCCCCCAATCTTCAATAACTACCTTCATTGGGATCAGGATAGGGCCTAACACTCATGAATGTTTCCAGGTGGTGCCATACTAATTTTTCGAGTCAATCCTGACGTCTCGAGGCCAAGCAAATATTCTTTTGTGACCAATACAAACACTTTCGGTCTTTGGCGTAGCTCCTCTCCATCAATCCATATTCAATGTGACCTAGGTCCATGTCCCTACGTAACTAAGTGATTGCGGGAGCAACCAAGGGTGGTTTGAAAGAAAATTGCTTTTGTCCCCGCAATGGAGTGTGACCGTTGATCTTGTGATTTGAGATGAGGCTTCCTGATCAACAGTCTAGCTCTGGTGCTTTAGATCTACGGATCGTATCTTCCCTCTTCAATGGCTAAGATCTTCTTCGCAAATCTACCTTCGGGAATTTCAATTCTCAAACCAAATTTCCCTCTAAGCAAGATCTCTAGAGTTGAGGATCTGATGACGCATGGCATTCTGGATTTGGACGACCGAGATCCACTTCAAGTCTCTGGGACTTTGGGAAAATCAAAACTCAAATCTGGCTTACTTATCCATGTGATTTTACTCGGAGTTGTGGATCTGATGACACGTGTCTCTAGATAATCAACGACTCAGATCCATTTTGGGCCTTTGGGACTTCAACCCTTTGGGATTTCTAAGCACTTATCATTTCAAATCTCCCGAAGCTCATTTCCCTAAAGGCTTGGATCAACTTCCACCTATCCCCTTTAAGATCAATGGCTCATATTCACTTCGGGCCTTTTGTTTTGGCGCTATACTTCGTGCAAGTTTGCACTCTCGAATGTCCGTGAGCCGCTGATCTAGACTATTCCTGGAATCTTCGTCACTAAAATATTAAAACTGTCTTTTGCTTATGCTTCAATATCAAAACAGACTGTTTAAGAAATATGTGCTTTGTGTTCATGGCTGTGACTTGCACGATCAAGGATTTGGACGATTGGTTGCGAGATGATAAAAGAGGGAGACCATGGTGCACATACGAACAAGGGAAAAAAAATGATTTCATCAGTCGAAGGGGGGGGGGAATTCAAGACTCGTCTTGTGAAAAGGATAGAGACAGGGAAAAACTATAGACTTAGGTAGAAACCGCAAACCCACAGGACTCTGACAAGTTCATGTGATAATAGAGCCCAAGTCTCGAGTTATTTTCCCAAAAATATTTCATTTCTTTTATGTATTATTAAATAATAGGACCATAATAATTTCCTATAAAATACATCTTGCTTATTATAACCCAAAAATAGAACTACAGTTTTGAATAAATAACTCACTTTTCAATGGACCTCCAATATGCTACTAGGGTTTGAGGAAACTAATGAAAATGAACATAACTTCATCGACAATTCTTTATGACAACAATTATGAAGTGTCATATCCACTTTGCATCTACTTACACTTGTTTTACTGAAATCTACGCACTCTATCAAAAGATATTTATTCTACAATCTATGTGGTCATCACTAGAAAAACCCTAAAATAACTTATTTTAAATCAATGATAAATCCACTTCCTAGACTTTGATTTGGACATTTTTTTTAATTGGGTGTTTTTTAGAGGAACTTGGATATATAGTTGGATTCTTCATATTTTTCACAAAAAGTTTTAGAAATCTATCTGAATGTTGTTGTCCTTTATTTCCCTAAAAAAATATGCAAAAAAGATAAAAACAAAAATATCTTCCTTTTTTTGACCCAAGAAAGAGCTATGATACCACATGTAATAAAACTTGATAGATAAAAGATAAACCCTTAGGTTGAGAAATAATCCCTACAATTTAGAAATACCAAAATATTCACACCATAAAAAACATAATAATGTAGAGAAGAACCCTTAAGGTAGGGTAACATCCTCAAATACTCCTTATGGAAAGAATCACTACACAAGCCTTGCATGCTATAATACAGTAACATCCAACCTATCTCTAATATAATTACACTCATGTGTGTATATATATTACGAGTATTCATGGGGATCTATTCCAACTACCATTTATTATTATATTATTTCCTCTAACTACCTAGTGGTTCCTATTTATTACCCATCAACTACCAAGTGGACCGGTTTCATTATTATGGCCACATTATATTCATTATTCCCTTAGGTACATCCTTAAGTACTCCATATTATCCTCCCTAAGTACATTACATTATTCTTATTGTTATAGCATAATTTTCCACCTCATGTGCATTTATGTTGGCTTGATTTAAATACCATTTCCCTACTTGTAGACTACAATCCCCATTTATTCAATTGTTACGAGGAAAATCTCTCTATGGATAGGGGTAAACCACAACAGAAGGAAATGACTGCAGAAATCAACTCTAATCTCAAGTATGATATATATACAAATATGTTAGAAAGACAAGATAAAATTCCTACCTCGTCCAAACGTTCGATGAAGTCCATCATTGAGCATTTGACCCAAAATGATACACCTGCAACTAGTCTTCAACAACCAAGAAACGAAAGAATATGGTGATAATATATAATGTTTGCACATTTAATAGCATAATCCATCAACATTCATAACAAATACTCCCATGGAATAAAAATTCAAATATTCACAAGATATTTATTGGACAAGAAAAGAGTATTTCTATTAAAATGTAACCAACATAAGTGAATGAATTACAAACTTCTGTGTCGGCACGGTTCAGAACCGAGAAACTAATTCCCTTCCAGCTGGGCCTCCACCACTTCAATCCTCCACCAAAGGCAAGCTCATGTAAGAGATAAAATGAGATTCTAAATCATGTAGGGAAGATCTTGGGGATTGAACAATGTGTTTAGTCTTAAATGACAAAAGGATACAGACTCACTATGAAGTGAATAATTTTCCAGAGTAACTTTGGTCTCAAAGTTGAATTCTTCTCCTCTTTTCCATATCTCGGATTTGGCCCATTTGTAGCCTTCAAGTGGAACTGAAGGGTCAAGTCAGAACATTTACAGTATATGGAAGGCCAAGGATCATTGATCTCATGACGTGACATGGAAACCTGAAACCATTTTTTAATTTTGGGCACAAATCTCGATGTACGTAGGTTGTAGTGGTGAAACCTGCATATACACATGTTGTAATATAGGTAGGGCACGTTTATGTGGAAAACTCGTGTTTTTAGCTCTGGGATTTGCAAAAGGGGACTTCAGGTCTGCATAGGGAAATCGAAAAGGCCCTTTGTGCAAGATTGCATAGGGTGATGAAAATATTGCTATAATAGATTCCCCCTAATGTGTGAGGTTAGAGGAGTATCTACGATGGTTGAAATACATTATAAGACCTAGAAGTGGAGTAATGGGGACTCAACTAGAAGAACTAGTTTCCCATTACAATCTGCATTGACTTTGCACACATGGCTCCCAATTTGAATTACACTGTAGATCCATGTGAAAATATGCCAAACAACTCTCCATGGCCATGAATAGGCAATACAAAAGTGGCAACATGACAAAGGATGTCATAGTCACAAACAAGGCCCAGTAAAACCATTCTCAAAATTGATTTGAAGAAATATGTATACAATGGAGTACAATCTGATCTCCCATGATCACTAAAGTCATGTAGGTATTGGTCCAATCAAAGGTAGTAACAACTCATGGAAGCTACGACTATAAACTGATGTCTTCAAGTCTTCTACACAATCCACCAAAGGTGCAAGTCTACATCGTGTGAATAAATGAGTTTAAGTCGAACACAATGAGACTTCGTTTGATTACCAGTCATTAAGGTATACCATTAACCAATGTGAGACAACCTACCAATGATGAAAGTAGGTATCAAGGCACCGGGTACATTCTTACAAGTGTGAATAAAGGAGTTGGATTCAAAAACTTGAAGAATCCATTATTCAGGAGACATTGATGTATTCCCAAATATCGATGGCGAGAGAACCTACCACTAATGATTACAAGCCTCTAGGTACTCATAGGAATCTAGGTATCATTTCCAGAATAGATGAGCTGAAGTTGATGGAAGGAGACCTGTTGAAAGGAGAACATTAAGGCATCTCTCATCATTCAACACGAGGTAGAAAGCAGGAGTTTGATTATTTGGAGGAAATAGAACAAAGAACATGTTCACAAACCAACGACCCTGTGCATCTTTCATGTGTTCCAGATGCAAGAGGAACACTAAAAAGACCCTATGAATAGAAGACAATGATGAAAACTGCTAAAAAAGGCGAGGAAACCACCAATAGGGATAATGGAATCCAAGACATTGCACGAATCCCAATGTGTGAATAGATGTCTTGTCGTCGAACAGAAGGGAAACCACCGAGTCAGTGACCAATGATGAAATGTCGACTTCTTGGTTCAAGGTTACCTACCAATGAGGAAAGTAGGACCAGGGTGCATAATAGGACTATAGCTTCTTGTGTTTTTGAGACAAACTGAGGGTATGGCCGACATACAAAGTCAAGAGTTTTGAGGAATTGTTGACACAGGTTGATAGACATCCTTTGAACAAGATCATGAGACATATGGAAGACTCTGGTAGCATAGACTCAATGATGAAACTCTGAGATGTAGGAGGCATCAATGAAAATCTCCATGGTGACTAGAAGAGTAACCTGTAGGGAGAGTAAACTCTTTGTAACAAGATCAACTTCCTACAGTCATGCTAAACCCAAAATTATGATGACACGTGGAATCTAAAATTTTGTTCTCTATTCGAAGGTGACACGACTGCTACCAATATAAGATAATACTCCCTTCCTTCCCGTCTTTTTTTTTTTTTCATAGTCAAATGAATGTTATGATACAAAGGAGGAAACGAGTGTCACAAGTAAGAAAAACTAGTTCTAGTAGTGGAACATACCTATGCTCAATGAAAGGGGGTGCATGCAGGATATGGACACTTGGGGGAATGTTATCTCCTGGGTATAGGGTGTCAAGCTGCAAAGGATATAAAAAAGGCTCTGCTTGGTTAGGGATGCAAACTGTTGAGGTAAACGACTTATAACGCAAAAGTGAGAACCGACAATAGGCTCAATATTGCAAGCAAGGGCATAAGATACAATCACAACTTAACGCCAAAAAATGTCTTTTTTCATAATCTTAGTCTACTTGGTTTAAAAAAGGGATAAACTTGGACCAAATAGACTTCCTTTCAATTCCAATTTACGAGTGTGAAAGAGACAAGTTCACTCAACAATCTTTTCACTTTTTGAAAATGAGTTGGAAAAGAGCTTAAATCAAAATTGCTTGGGAGTCCTCTAGGTATATGTCAGTATGTTTATGAGTGAAAAATTAGGTTCAATATAAAGTCATGTATTAGATATAAGGGACTCCTAGTCCTATGGAAAAAATCTCTGCATGGGCACTGGATGAAGCAGAGGATCTAACTAGGGTACCCATGTTTGGTAAGTCTCTACCATTTGATAATGACAGTTCTAGTAGCAGATACAAGATTTTTTGTCGCTATAAAATGGGTTCATACCTAAGGCATATGAGTGACAGTCATAGGAAGATGCAAGTGTGTATGATGGAATGGATAACTATCCTATATGTTGGGTAGCGAAAATACCTGTCCAAAGTTATGAACAAGCGACATAACATTGAAAAATGCCAAAATCCCTAGATAAACTACAAAAATCAACTCAATCCACTGTCGTATTAGTCCATTAGGCAAAAATATTGTTCGAAACTATGCAAAGTGGGTAAATTTTTTCTATAAATAGTAAACAAAACCAAATTTACTATACCATTTGTATTTTTTACCCAAATAGTGGATTTTGGACCAAATTACCTCTGAACTTCAACTGGTGATTGCGGGAGCTACGAGTGACGGAATCGATGACCGCCTGGACCAGGTAATTCCTCTTTCTCTTCTCTTTCTTTTCAGCGGATTATATTTTGTAATTGAGTTCCAATTTTTAAGTTATTTAGGGAACAAATTAAATATTTAGGTGTACGTGGGCTACCATTCATTGGGTTGCGTATACACATGATTATACACAGCTGTCTAAAATACATCCAACGTATACTCAGGCCTAAAGGTAAATTGAACCAAATATCACATAATATTTTGACTTCTTCGTCTAAGTCAACTCTAATAATAAAAAAGGCCATACTTGGAGGAACATTTAAATCACATAACATGAATTCATACCAAACTTTGTCATTTTAAAAATTTATTAATATCTTTAAACAAATTTGATTCACATAATAGAAATTGAAACCAAAAGTTGTAGGATACTTTCTCCCTCCTAAAATTAATTAATATATTTAAGAATTTTAAAAGATCTCCCTTAGTAATAAAAGGTAAATAATTCTTTCTAAATATAATGGATGTTAAAAATAAATCCTATCATAATAAGGAGGGCTCAAATTCCTCTTCTTTATTGATTGATGACATAATCATTTGTTTCTTCTAAACACATCATATCATTAATTTTGTTAACAATGGCGAATATTCTAATTTGGAAGAAAACATGTTGAAAATATTAAAATCTATAAGTATTTATGTAAGCAAAATAGTTTCCAACCAACTTGTATACTTCCCACCACCCAAGCGCATTGCAATGTTGCTAAGGAACTCTCCATTGCTCGTTATTATCCAAAAACATTCATATACCACCTTTTTTTATTTACACCTTGTATTGTGATCCCTCTTTAGGATTTTCATTCCATTCCTCTAAGAAAAAATCACAATGAAAAAAGGGAATTTTTCAGTTCGTTGGTATAAAATGTCTCACCAATGACACATTCATGCTTGTGCTCATACTTGTGAATGTCCCATCATATGTTGTGTTGTTTATGCTCATGATTTTTGTTCAAATTGTATTCATTGATGTCAAAGGATTAATGTTGTCATTAATGTCATATTACAACTTTACAGATACACATAGAATTTCCAAGATTGATTTATATATAGGTTTACAAGTATATTAAAAAAAGGGGGTGCACATGAAAAATTAAAAAGTGAAACGGTGGTTTACAACCCATGGGTTTGGAAACCCATGGTATTTGGAAAAGTGAAATAAAAAAAGTGAATTAATTATTTAATTAATGGATGTTGTTTCTTTTTGAATTAACATGTCCCTTCATGAAGGGTTATGATAAAGTATAAAAATAAAAAGTATTGGGAGAAAGTGTGTGGGTGAAAAATGTAATAAAATATGAATAAGTGGATCAGAAAAGATTCCATATCATTCCAAAAGGGGAGATTTGAAAAATCAATTTCAGGTCAACGTGGAATTTTCATGATAAGTTATTTTTCAGGATGTTTCAGATCATGAAATTTTTAGTAGAGGAAAGAAAGATCTCTAGGTTCATCTGGTAAAAATTTTATACCTTGGTTCACTATATTTTCTCAGATATTCTTTGTGGAAGTTATGTTTTCTAAATGGTCCTAAAATCAATTTCAAATAGGTCAGTTTGTCATTTTCGATGTAACGTCTTTTTTGGGACTTTTCAGAATGTGAAATTTTCAGGGATCTATGGATAGATATAGAAGTACCTCAGGTTAAAATTTTAGACCTTGTTTCTCTACAATTTTTTATATATTCCCTATGGAAGTTAGGTTTTCATAATGGTCCTGAAATTAGCTTTGAACAAGTCAGTTTGAAGTTTATCTATAACTTCTTTTCTGGGACTTTTCAGACTGTGAAATTTTTAGGGATCTAAGACGACATACATAAGTATCTTAGGTAACAATTTCATACCTACATTTGCTATACTTTCTCAGATATACCCTCTAGAGTATAGGGTTTCTGAATGGTCCTGAAATAATTTTCAAATAGGTCGGCTTGGAATTTTCTCTATAACTTTGTTTCTGAGACTTTTCAGACTATGAAAGTTTTAGGGATATTAGGTGACACACCAAAGTACCTCAAGTAAAAAATTTAGAATCATATTTAAAAAAATTGGACACATGTCATGTTGTACAAGTTTTTTCTTGGGAAGAGGCCAAAAACAACAAGGTTTGGAAATTTTCCATAAATTTCATTTGGAAATTCATATTTTGGTGAGACCTGGTGAAGGAAGAAGTAGCAAGCAGACTCAGTGAAGGTAATGTGAATGTTTTTATCTTTTGAAGAATCTATAATTTGAAGGTTTGTGCAACTCAAACAAATATATTGGTGTCTCTTGCTAAGTTGGTACTTAGAAGTGGGGATTGTTGTCTACGAAGATATGTAAGAGTAGGTTGGTTCCTACCAGGGTTTGTACCAATGGGGATTGGTGTCTCTAGTATATT
>ML779428.1:251712-275911 GCA_009831015.1 Picea engelmannii
TCTAAGTCAACTCTAATAATAAAAAAGGCCATACTTGGAGGAACATTTAAATCACATAACATGAATTCATACCAAACTTTGTCATTTTAAAAATTTATTAATATCTTTAAACAAATTTGATTCACATAATAGAAATTGAAACCAAAAGTTGTAGGATACTTTCTCCCTCCTAAAATTAATTAATATATTTAAGAATTTTAAAAGATCTCCCTTAGTAATAAAAGGTAAATAATTCTTTCTAAATATAATGGATGTTAAAAATAAATCCTATCATAATAAGGAGGGCTCAAATTCCTCTTCTTTATTGATTGATGACATAATCATTTGTTTCTTCTAAACACATCATATCATTAATTTTGTTAACAATGGCGAATATTCTAATTTGGAAGAAAACATGTTGAAAATATTAAAATCTATAAGTATTTATGTAAGCAAAATAGTTTCCAACCAACTTGTATACTTCCCACCACCCAAGCGCATTGCAATGTTGCTAAGGAACTCTCCATTGCTCGTTATTATCCAAAAACATTCATATACCACCTTTTTTTATTTACACCTTGTATTGTGATCCCTCTTTAGGATTTTCATTCCATTCCTCTAAGAAAAAATCACAATGAAAAAAGGGAATTTTTCAGTTCGTTGGTATAAAATGTCTCACCAATGACACATTCATGCTTGTGCTCATACTTGTGAATGTCCCATCATATGTTGTGTTGTTTATGCTCATGATTTTTGTTCAAATTGTATTCATTGATGTCAAAGGATTAATGTTGTCATTAATGTCATATTACAACTTTACAGATACACATAGAATTTCCAAGATTGATTTATATATAGGTTTACAAGTATATTAAAAAAAGGGGGTGCACATGAAAAATTAAAAAGTGAAACGGTGGTTTACAACCCATGGGTTTGGAAACCCATGGTATTTGGAAAAGTGAAATAAAAAAAGTGAATTAATTATTTAATTAATGGATGTTGTTTCTTTTTGAATTAACATGTCCCTTCATGAAGGGTTATGATAAAGTATAAAAATAAAAAGTATTGGGAGAAAGTGTGTGGGTGAAAAATGTAATAAAATATGAATAAGTGGATCAGAAAAGATTCCATATCATTCCAAAAGGGGAGATTTGAAAAATCAATTTCAGGTCAACGTGGAATTTTCATGATAAGTTATTTTTCAGGATGTTTCAGATCATGAAATTTTTAGTAGAGGAAAGAAAGATCTCTAGGTTCATCTGGTAAAAATTTTATACCTTGGTTCACTATATTTTCTCAGATATTCTTTGTGGAAGTTATGTTTTCTAAATGGTCCTAAAATCAATTTCAAATAGGTCAGTTTGTCATTTTCGATGTAACGTCTTTTTTGGGACTTTTCAGAATGTGAAATTTTCAGGGATCTATGGATAGATATAGAAGTACCTCAGGTTAAAATTTTAGACCTTGTTTCTCTACAATTTTTTATATATTCCCTATGGAAGTTAGGTTTTCATAATGGTCCTGAAATTAGCTTTGAACAAGTCAGTTTGAAGTTTATCTATAACTTCTTTTCTGGGACTTTTCAGACTGTGAAATTTTTAGGGATCTAAGACGACATACATAAGTATCTTAGGTAACAATTTCATACCTACATTTGCTATACTTTCTCAGATATACCCTCTAGAGTATAGGGTTTCTGAATGGTCCTGAAATAATTTTCAAATAGGTCGGCTTGGAATTTTCTCTATAACTTTGTTTCTGAGACTTTTCAGACTATGAAAGTTTTAGGGATATTAGGTGACACACCAAAGTACCTCAAGTAAAAAATTTAGAATCATATTTAAAAAAATTGGACACATGTCATGTTGTACAAGTTTTTTCTTGGGAAGAGGCCAAAAACAACAAGGTTTGGAAATTTTCCATAAATTTCATTTGGAAATTCATATTTTGGTGAGACCTGGTGAAGGAAGAAGTAGCAAGCAGACTCAGTGAAGGTAATGTGAATGTTTTTATCTTTTGAAGAATCTATAATTTGAAGGTTTGTGCAACTCAAACAAATATATTGGTGTCTCTTGCTAAGTTGGTACTTAGAAGTGGGGATTGTTGTCTACGAAGATATGTAAGAGTAGGTTGGTTCCTACCAGGGTTTGTACCAATGGGGATTGGTGTCTCTAGTATATTGTGTCTATGAATATTTGTAAGAGTGGGTTGGTTCCTACCAGGGTTTTTATCGAAGGGGATTGGTGTCTCCATTAGATTGGTTTCTAAAAATATCTATAAGAGTAGGTTGGTTCCTATCAGGGTTTGTACTAGTGGGGATTGGTGCCTACAAATATTTGTAATAGTAGGTTGGTGCCTACAAATAATTCTAAAGAGAGGTTTTATGAATTTCTCCCAAAAGGGTTCCACGTAAATATTGTGTTCGATGCTTTTCATTTAGTACATCTCATATTTGATTGTTTTCCCATGGTTGATGAATATTTGAAAGACTAAAAACAATTATATTATACCGATTCACCCCCCCCCCTCTTCTCAGTATATGTGCGTGCTCAAAAATTGGTTTAGAGTGGATTCCTTTGGAAACAGTCTAATCACTAGAAGGTATATCTTGGGAGCACACATGGTTGGTCAAGAATATTTCTCCACAAATAGAGATTGATTGTTTGATGAAACAAACTATGCATTTTGGAACATAAGGATGCGAACATATCTAATGGATCTTGTGTTTTATATTTGGAAATCAGACATGATTGGTTATATATCCCCAACAACTCCACCAATAGTTGTGGTTGGGAAGAAGCCTAGTGAAAACAATGCAAAAGGTATGAATTACATCTTGTGCGATCTATCAAAGTCCAAGTTTTTCAAGGTGATACATTGTGAATTGTCAAAATAAATTTGGGACAAGCTTTAAAATATCTATGAAGGCAATGACACGGTTACGAATGCAAAGCTCCAAACTCATAAAAGGTAATTTGAGACTTTGAAAATGAAAGACAGATAAAATGTTGCAGTGTGTCCTTCATGTGGAAAGAATTTTCAACACCATTAGAGGAATTGGTGAAATGGTTGAAGAATTGATGATTGTACAAAAGGTGTTAAAGACACCCCCCTTAATATATGATGCCAAAGATTTTTCCATTAAATAAATGAAGGATTCTGATTCATTAACAATGGATGAATTGCATGGGATCCTCACAGAATATTAAATGAGGATGGATAAAGGAAAACCATCAAATAAAGAAGAAACCTTCAAAAACTCAAAGAAGACAAAGAACATAGAGCACAAATCAAGTGATATATTTGATAATGAATCAAATGCAGAGGAAGTACATTTTGTGAGAAAGCTAAAAAAGGGACCTAGAAAATACAAAGGTAAGCTTCCCTTTAAATTATTTAATTGTAGAAAATTATGACATTTTGTTGCTAAGTGTCCATATGAAAAGGATGAAAGTAGTGATGATGAAGAATACCATAATGTAAAGAAACGGAGAAAACATCATCAACACAAAAAGAACCACAAACAAGAACAACATGAAAATAAGAAGAAGTTTTATAAGTAGAAGAAGAGTCTCTACCTAAAAGGGGTTAGTGACTCATCTGAAGAAAGCAGTGAAATAAATTTTGATAGTGATAGAGAAGAAACACTCTTTATGGAAATCAAAATAAAGATTGAAGAAGAGAAAGAGAAAGAAATGATGGATTTAGAATAAGTGGAAAATGTCGAAATATATGTGGAAATGGATCTTGTATAAGAAATTGTGTTTGCCTTAATATACATAAATAAGATTAGGAAAAAAAATTGAAACAAAAGGAGAAGCTGCGGAAATATGAATAAGAGGATCGCGATTTAAAATCTAAAATGTCACAAAAACTTCAAGAAAAAAAAACACTATCATGAACCTAAATTTTCAGTTAGAAAAGGATAGAAGAATATTAGTAGTAGTGAGAATCCAGCTAAAGGAAAAGGAAGAAAGCTACGGAAATCTAGAATCTAAAATGGTTTCCTTAATAAAGGAACTAGAGAAAACAACTATTAGGTTGAATAGAAGCTTGAAGTTCGAAAAGAGTATTGAAACCTTAGATACTATCATCAATTTTCAAAGGTATCCATTCATTAAGACTGTTCTAGGATATGATGTTTGTGTTGCCTCCCTACCTACACCTATCTGTAACTAGCACAAGGATGCGGCCACGGGCGAAGGCAATTTTTTTTTTTGAAGAAGAAGAACTAAGGGCACAAAGGCAACAATAACAAAAGTTTGACCACACCATTGACGACGAACGAAACACGCAGTCCAGGAAACAGGTTACTATGACACCACACACAAGCTCAAGACAACTGGCATGACATGCACAAATAACCAAGAGGACAACTACCCGCCTGAGTCAACACGACCAGGCGTACAAGCTAAGGGACAACATCCCCATGCCGACATCACGGCCTAGACGAACCAAGACTAGAACCTCAAGGTGCGCAGACCTAACGCCTGAAGGCGTTTGACCCTTGCGCCAAAGTCAACATACAATGCTCATCCACCCTCAGAGGGTAGGCACCGACTCCAACCAAGATATCATTCACCACTAACCCATAGGGCATGCCATGATCCTCACATCAGGAATCATTTCGTCCCCAGAAGAGAGGGACGACAATAAACTTGGGGCGACACCTCCTAACTGGACCAAGGACTTGGATAACTCTGACATGCTAGGGCCGACTACTGACCAGAAGGATACACCCATACCCTAAGCAACAGGTCTACGGGACACAAGAGGATGACAACAAAGGAAGAATGTAAGCCGATACTGACTTCGACAACCACCCCACCCTTTATTAAGTCTAAAAAAATTGTCAATTACAATCTAAATTTGGCGATAAATAGGTCAACTACTATAACAAACATGGATAGATGATTGCGTGTAGGATAGTGCATGCAAATCCAAGATGATTTCCCTCTTTCCCCTTTTCATTTAGGACTCAAATTGGCAAGTGAGAAATTAACCCCCTTTTTCATTTTTCCCTTTTTAGTTAATAATTTTAAATTATCATAAAAAAAAAACAATTATCCCCCACTTTTTATTTTACCCTAACAGATTTTTATGATTCATTTTCTTACCCCCTTATTGTTACAAGATTTAACGAAGAGTATAATTATTATTTATGTTGTTTTAATTATTATTATTATTTATCTAGATAAACTTTTACCACTAGCATAATTTAGACTTAGACCTCAAATTTTCGTGTTGGGTGACATTTTATTACGGAAATTTATTTTTAGAAAACTTAACACTTTATTCATCCTAAGGATGTCTAGGTTCATTCATTTATCATCAACAATGTGACATGCCCTTCAGGACGCACTAGGTGCTCCAAGGATGCCACTCGCCTTAATTTATTTCCCTTGTGTGACGTGCCCTTCAGGACGCACTACGTGCTTCAAGGGTGCCACTCGCCTCTTGACTGACTTGGTAGACATCAATAACCCTTGGAGTCAATACTCTGCCAGGTGAACTTGTGGGAGACTAAGGGCCTTTAAGGAATAAGGCCCCCGCCTTATTGCACGCCCCTTAGAATCATCGTGAGTGACTGTCGCGGTCTACCCTCACAACATCGTGGGTCCTCTCGAACTAAGTAAACATTAACCTATAGTTTGATCCATGACATGAGTGCTAGTAGGTTGTGGTAGGGTTGTTGTTCACACCTCTCCCTCAACATCTCTTGTAGTCGTGCATGACCCCTTTACTCCACATGTGAGTCTGGTCGGAAAGCTATCGTCAGCCTGCATCATCAACGGATCATGTCATAATATATCCATATCATATCATCTAATCAGATGCTCTAATATCAAATTAAAACAATCAAACCCCAATGGTGCATTCCCTGACTTGATCCGGAGTCCAAGGGGGTTCCATCGATGCCCCTGCATCCTCGAGGTCCAAAATCCTGCACACTCAGTAAAACCGAGTCAATAGCACTTGTCTATGTCAATGCAGTAAAACAACATGTCATCAACCCATAACGCCTCATAATCAAAATAAATGTTTTAATAACATAAAATCTAGATCACTTGCAAGCAAGTGTCCTCAAAGAATAAGTTCGCTCAGTGTGCAAGGGAGGGATGTTACATACACCCCCTCTTGGTCTAAACTTCATCCCAAAGTTACACAGTATAAATGTCTAAATAAAGTGTATCATAATATCATAATTCTATCTATCAAAAAAAAATGGAAACTGTTGGCGCATATCATATGGGTCGTCCCAGGTCTTCGAGTGTAGACTATAGTTGTCCCACTGGACCTTAACCCGATCTACTGTTCGACGTCGTAGTTTTCGAATGCGATGATCCAATATGCAGATCGGCTCAACCGTGAGCACCCCCTCGTCCGATACCTGCAAGGAACTCATGTCAATAACATGTGTAGGATCACTAATATATGTCTCAAAATAGATACATGAAAAACATCGTGCATATGCCTCAATGAATCAAGCAAGGCTAGTCGATAGCCCACGAGCCCCTTTCTCTCCACAATCTCAAAGTGTCCCATGAACCTAGGAGAGAGTTTATCTCCCTTCCCAAACTTGATCGAACTCTTATGTGGTTTAACCCGTAAGAAGACTCAATCGCCGACCTTGTAACTATGGTCGACACGGTGTGCATCGACATAACTCTTCTACCGATCCTGCAATTCTTTAATCCTTTGTCTTATTGTTTTCATTTTCTCTTCCATTTCTTGGATTGCTTCTGGTCCCACCAGGACCCTATCCTCAATCCAATCCCAACTCAAAGGCATCCGACATGGTCACCCATAAAGAAACTCGAAAGGCACCATCTTAATGGTGATTTGGTAACTGTTATTGTAAGCGAACTCGACCAGTGGAAATGATTCTTCTCAATGATTTTTTTGGTCCATCATGTACATGCGCAACATGTCCTCCAAGGTCTGATTCGTTCGTTCAGTCTGCCCATCAGTCTCTGGGTGATACGTCGTATTGAAGTTAAGCTGGGTTCCCAAGGCCTCTTGGAAACTCATCCAAAATTGTCCAGTAAACATCGATCCTCGATCGGATATAATCCTTTTAGGCACGCCATGCAGCCTCACAATATCACTGATGAAAACTCTAGCTATGTTAGGTGCCTAATACATTTTATGCACAGGAATAAAGTGACAACTCTTCGTCATAGTGTCTACTACTATAAAAATCAAGTCATGTCTCCTTGTCGTTAGTGGCAATCCAACAATAAAATCCATCGAAATAACCTCCTATTTAGATTCTGGAATAGCGTGTGGTTGTAGTAATCCTGCTAGGTGTCTATGTTCAGCCTTTACCTATTGACATTCTAGACATCTGGCCACATAGTTGACTATGTCTGCCTTCATTCCCTTCCAGAAGAATAAGGGTTTAAGGTATGCCCTCATTTTTGTGACTCCCGGGTGAGCCATGTAAAATTCTCTATGAGCCTCACTCAGGATTAACATCCTCAACTCATCATTCGGTGGTACGTAAATCTGATTCTTAAAACTCAATAAACCATCGCTATCAAACGAAAGTCCTTCAAATCTTGGTACCATCATAGTGTTTTTTCTGATAAAACCCTCGACCTCTTTGTACCAATCATCATCACGTTGTAAGGTTAGAATATTTTCACGTAGATTCATCTGAAGAGGCAGCACTGAAAATATCCGTGGTCTCCGACTTAATGCATCTGCCACTCGGTTCACTGTTCCTTTTGTGTAAGTAATATTGAATTTGTACTCGCTAAGAAATTCCGACCAATGCCATTGTCACGCGTTCAAGTTGCTCTGCGTAAAGATGTGTTGTAGTACATAGTGGTCAGTCTTTAGTTCAAATTTTCTTCCAACAAGGTAGTGTCTCCAAACCTTCAAGGCATATACGATGGCTAACAACTCCAAATCATGCATCCTGTAGTTCTCCTCATGCCTTCTCAGTTTCCTTGAGAGGTAAGCGATCACTCATCCGTTTTGCATCAAGACTCTACCTAAGCCTTCCATGGATGCGCTAGTGCATACCAAGAAGTCTGTGTCCATGTCAGGGACCTTTAGTATCGGTATTGTGGTCAAAAACTCCTTGAGCCTCTGAAATGCTTCCACGCATTTCTTGGTCCAAACAAACTTCTTTTTTTTCTTCTGTAATTCCGTGATCGGATTTTCTATCTTCAAAAATCCCTCGACAAACCGTCGATAGTATCCTGCTAAACCCATGAAGCTACGCACTTCCAATACATTCGTTAGTGCAGGCCATTCCATAATAACCTTGACCTTGGTTGGATCCATGGAGATGCCTTCATCGGAGATGACATGCCCTAAGTAGTGAATCTTCGATTGATAAAATGAGCATTTTGACAACTTCCCATACAATTTGTGCTCTCGCAGACACTGTAGTACCAAGCGCAAGTGCTCTTCATGCTCCTCCATCGTTCAAGAGTAAATGAAAATATTGTCAATGAATACTTGGACGAACTTGTCCAAGTACTCACGGAACACCTCATTCATCAAACTCATAAATACAATGGGGGAGTTTGTCAGTCCAAATGGTAAAACAATAAACTCGTAATGTCCAAGCCTAGTCTTGAAGGCGGTCTTAGGGACATCATCCTCCTTGATCCATAACTGGTGATACGTTGATCGTAAATCGATCTTTGAGAACACTGTCACGCCCTTCATTTGATCGAACAGATCATCAATCCTCGGCAATGGATACTGATTCTTGATCGTTGCCTTGTTCAACTGACGATAGTCAATGCAGAGCCTCCATGACCCATCCTTCTTATGTATGAAAATAATAGGTGCACCCCACGGTGACACACTAGGACGTATCAATCCCAGGTCCAACAATTCCTTCAGTTGCATTCTCAACTCCTGTAACTCCGAGGTTGACATCCAATAAGGTGTTCTAGATATCGGTTCTGTTCTCGGTTTTAGGTCTATAGTAAACTCCAATTCCCTCTCCGGCAACATCCCAGGTAACTCCTATGGAAATACGTCCACAAACTCTCTCACCACTAGAAGGTGTTCTAAACCTTATGTTATTCCCTTCTTGTTTAACGCATGGATCGCATAAATATTTCACCTCTTGCGCACGCTCTTCCATAGCTGCAAGGAGGAGATGAACCTTAGAGAAACTCCTTGGTTTCGTAGTACAATCACACATCTCTGCCCCGTGTCATCAACCAAGCTCAACCGTTTCGTCTTATAGCTGAGTATCGCCTCATACGATTCCAACCAGTCCATACCAATCACGACATCATAAGATCCTAAGATCGTGACGTACAGGTTGGCCCTGGTGGAAAACTCTGCCAGGTTAAGGATACAACCCATAACCTTTCCTCCAACCTTTTTTTTGGCTCTCGAGGCCATCTCTACGAAGCTAAACTCATCATGTTCGACTACCTTTACCTTAATCCTTTTTAGCGTTGCACCAGAAATGAAACTCTTGGTAGCACCAAGATCTATCAAAATACTAAGGGTATGGTTAGCGACGGTACGTGTCATCTCGAGCACAGTCGACTGATGCTCTACCTGGTGGTTATTCATCGTTGCATGAATCAGATGGGCCTTGCCCAAATATCCTATGGTAGTGGGTCTGATTGATCCATATGCTCTAGTTCTCTCCACAGGGTAGTCGCATTGGTAGTGTGGCTCCCCACACATCTAACACCCCTTCTTCGACCCAGAAGTCCTAGTACCTGAAGTAGAAGAAGTCATCCCACTGGACTTGAATCCTGGTCTGTTATGCTAAACAGGCCTAAATGGTTGTTGATGTGGTCGACATTGTTGTTGATGTTGTGGTCCCCGATAAGGTGTCCGCTGCTGAGGCATCGGTCGTCGGGAAGTAGTGAAGGTGGATCCCCTCTGGAAGCCATGATATCCTGGCTTATGTCTGGCAAGTGTCTGATGCAACTTCGCACCAGATGACACCTACCTTGCTGGTCTTGCTTGAGTCCTGGTCTAATCCCCACTGATAAGCTCCTCCTCTTCTATGAGGGCCTTCTGGACGACATCATGCAAGGTTTGAGGCATCAAAATCCTAACCTTTGCACGTATGTTTCCATTAAGGATGAACACGAACCTGTTGACCTTAAGTTTCTCAGTGTTGAGATGCAGAGCATACCGTAGAAGCTCCATAAAATGGGCCTCATACTCAGGCACTGTGCAACCGCCCTGTCGTAAGGTGTTGAACTCGTTGAGATGACGCTCAATGAATTCCTCTGATAGGTATCTCTCTCGGAACCATTCCTCAAACAGTTCCCATGACACGTCTTCGACGGCCATGTTCAGTTGCGGTAGGAGCATCTTCCACCATAGAAGATCAATTCCTTTCAGTTGGAAGACCTCCATGCGAACCTTCATGTTGGAGGTGTAATCGTGAAGTGCAAAGCACATCGCCATATTCTCCAACCATGCCTCGGCGGCTGCGTCGTCCGGGGCACCAAATAACTTAGGAAATTTTACCTTCTCGAGTTCACGGTGAATGCTACTGGTACCAACCGAAGCACGCGGTGGACCCTCAGTGGGTGTCGAGGCCCTGGCCTCATCTCTATCCAAACGGCTGATCAATGCCTCATACATGTGCTGAAAATATCTCATCATTCTGACCACATCACCAATTTTTATCTGCTCCTGCCCAACAACCTGTTCATCTCCCTAGGGGTGAGACCCCTCAGGCATGCCTACTACTGGAGGCATCATACCTCCTCCCGTAGAACCCCATCGTTTTCCTCCACGGCGGCCTCTAACACTGATTACCTATATGAATACAAGTCAACTCAATTAGCAACATTATAATCAAATCATATCAATGAAAGCTGTAGCGATCCCAAGTCGTGGGTTGAACCCACTCTGATACCATATGTAACAACCACAAGGATGCGGCCACGGGCGAAGCTAATTTTTTTTTTTTTTTGAAGAACTAAGGGAATGAAGGCAACAATAACAAAATTTTGACCATGCCACTGACAACGAATGCAACACACAGTCCAGGAAATAGGTTACTATGACACCACACGCAGGCTCAAGACAACTGGCATGACATATGCAAATAACCAGGAGGAAAACTACCTGCCCGAGTCAACACGACCATGTCTACAAGCTAAGGGACAACATCCCCATCTCGACATCATGGCCTAGACGAACCAAGATTAGAACCTCAAGGTGCGTGGACATAACGCCTGAAGGTGTTCAACCCTTGCGCCAAAGTCAACATACGATGCTTATCCACCCACATAGGGTAGGCACCGATTCTGACCAAGATATCATTTGCCGCTAACCCATAGGGCGCGCCATGATCCCCGCATCAGGAATCATGGCATCCCCAGAAGAGAGGCGTGACAATAAACTTGGGGCGACACCTCCTAACTGGACCAAGGACTTGGATAACTCTGACACGCTAGGGCCGACTACTAACCAGAAGGATACACCCATACCCCAAGAAACAGGTCTACGGGATGCAAGAGGATGACAAAAAGGGAAGAACATAATCCGATACCGACTTCGACAACCACCCCACCCTTTATTAAGTTTAAAAAAATTGTCAATTACAATTTAAATTTGGTGATAAATAGGTCAACTACTATAACAAACATGGATATATGATTGCATGTAGCATAGCGCATGCAAATCCAAGAGAAGTGTTTGATGCTTAGGTTGATCGCCTTTCTTCCCACTAGTTAAGGTTTTATCCAACCTTGTAGTCCGTCCATAATTATTATTAATTATCCCAACATTTATTTATAACTGAAATCACTTTATTTTGTAATGGCCCTCTCAAATCCATATATGAAAATTTATCACTTAACCCATCTATTATTCATACCCTAAAGTTCTTTATTAGAGAACAATCTATAGAATTTGTGCATATCTATATATCACTTAACAATATCACAATCCAATCTTAGCAAGTCCAATCGACTACTAGTTAATAATTTTCTATTCTAGATTAACCTTAATACCAATCTATTTCGTAAGTCTAGAGTTACAATTTAGACATTAATTAAATCAACTAACATTAACCCAAACTAAATTAGCAACCTCGAACATCTAACAACATTCACGATATCAATTACAAGGCTTATGATTACCATGCTAATAGAGAAATAACTTCCAACACGCTATCTAGAGCAGCATTAAGTTTTTACCAACTATCAAACAGACATTAGGCTATTGGGTAAAAAGAAACAGGTTGAAAGTAAAATGAATTTACTTTTCCTTAAAAACTCCCCTTCCATAAATTTAATGCATAAAATGCTGACAACAAGGTGAGGACGTGGTGATACATGGAGGCAATCACCTTCAAGGAAATGCTAAATTCCTGTTGTATGCAATCATAAAGGGTTGTGCCTAACTTAAAGTTCAGTCATGAAATAAATGGCTGCAAAAATACAAAATAGCCTTATATAGAGTTATCCTTGACACCAATCGCTTAACCCAGCCAAAATCAAGCTGAAAAATATGAGATAAATAAAATGTTGAATACAACTAAGCACCCCAAATGTTTCTGGAGCATTCAATCGCATTCAAGTACTGACAAAGGGGGAACAAGGCTGGAAAACAGACACTAATATGCAAAGATAATAAATGTGAGTGGTAGAGGTGGAACGTAAGGATTAAAGGAAGAAAAATTTTGCCAGGTTAAGAAGGACATGGAGACGCAGAGGTGAATGGAAGAATCATGGGGAAAAGTAAGAAGAAACCACAGTCATCACCTTATGGAAATTTGTGGACAAAAACAGGTACACTCAAAAACCATTTTAATTGGCAAATTCTTGGTTATCAATAGGAAAACACAGATACCAATTTAGTAGCCCAATTGTGGGTGATACATCCAACTCAGGTAACAATTAAGGCGAAAACGTGTCCCTTCAATAGAGATCGCAGTCAACCAATTGCCCAATATGATACACCAAGGGAAAAACATGATCAAAAGGCAGTAACAGTATTTAATAAAATCCGTGTAACATAAAAAAAAATCGTGGTCCAACCTTGGTGATAAATTCACTGGTAGGAATATTTGGTGATAGTAAAGGAGTGGATATTACATTCAAACGCAACCCAACACAAACAAGGATATGGTTATTACAATACATGCATAGATAATCGTAGCCAGGGATAGAGAGTTTGTTTTCCTCCGCCTGGGGTACCCATCAAACGCAAACAGAGATAAAAAAACCCCTTTTTTTCTCTGTTTTAATTTCCAGGAGGCCCAAAGAATGCAGATTTAATTTAAATTCTTTTACGTTCCAGGATACCAGTAAGTAAAAAAAATATTGCAGACTGAGATTCAATCTTTCCATTTCTAGGGTACCAATAAAAATTGCAGACTGAATTAAATCCTAGACTGAGATTAATCTTTTCATTTACAGGGTACCAATAAAAATTTCAGACTGAATTAAATCCTAGATTGAGATTAATCTTTTCATTCCCAAGGTACCAATAAAATTGCAGACTGAATTAATTTGTTTTTCCATTGCCAGAATACCAATACAAGATGTAGATAACATTAAGAGAACCAAAGGGATCCAATCAGCCAACGACAAACATCAAGGGTAGACGGCTAATAGGTGCGTCCTTCGCTCATCATCCTCGCACAAAAAAGCAGGGTGTTGAGATCCATAGGTCTATTAACGCCAAGGCGATGACCGTAGATCATGCTCCTGGCCAACTACTCAGGCGAGGACTGGTGAGCTAGGGACAAAGGCAAAACAACCATGAGGGTCACAATCAAACACCACAGGGTGGTCATGTAGGAAAACGAAGGCCATGGGAGACAATCAATCATCGCTAGGCTATGAAAAAATTCAGTCATCCATCTAGACAATTAGTTTACTTACCCAATAAACATGCAGATCCAAAGCATAAATCCTACAACAATCTACCATACAAAGATGAAGAAGACGTATCGTTGCCTGATCGCCCACTTTGAGTTAACGTCCTACGTGCTCCATGAAAATCCTGCTTGCCGACTGGTGAGACTTCACCAATACCTCCCAGTCAATGCTAGGGGTACTCTTCTTCCCCCATAGCCCCTTGAGCCACAAAGGGTCCACTCACACACTATCTAGAGATTTCAGCTAGCTCCCAGCTTGCTTCACAAGGCTGAGCTACCACTCCTCATCGAGAAGGGTATCCCAACTCCCACAAGCTAAGTCAGTCAAGTAGAGATTTCTACAGCGTAACGTTACACAAAAAGAAGAGATCATCCTCCATCTCCTCCCTTCATTATATAGATTTTCGTAGTCCCTTACTTTCCTAAAATCTCATTTAATTAAAGTTTTTAAAATTTAAATCCTAAAAATTCCTCCCTGTACAAGTGTCACCCATCCCCTTCATTCCTCCATAAATTTCTTTCTTTATTTAATTAATTATCTTTATTTCCCTCACCCACCTAGAGTCACTCCTAGAATCGCTCTTAGGTGTCCCTGGATTCTCTTATAGGTTTTATGACTTCCCCCATTATCTATTTGCTAGTTCAGTTTTAAATTAGAAAGTTCTTAATGGTAGATACCTTACTAAGTTTGACTTTTTGCTTTTTCCCTTGGGTTTCCCTTTTCTTCTTATGTTTCCCTCTTTTCCTAGTTTCCTAAATATTTTAGATTTCCCTCTTTCCCCTTTTCATTTAGGACTCAAATTGGCAGGTGAGAAATTAACCCCCTTTTTCCTTTTTCCCTTTTTAGTTAATAATTTTAAATTATCATAAAATAAAATAAAATAAATTATCCCCCCTTTTTATTTTACCCTAACATATTTTTATGATTCATTTAAATTTCTTACCCCTTTATTGTTACAAGATTTAACGAAGAGTATAATTATTATTTATGTCGTTTTTATTTTTAGTATTATTATTATTATTATTATTTATCTAGATAAAATTTTACCACTAGCATAATTTAGACTTAGACCTCAAATTTTCGTGTTGGGCGACATTTTATTAGGTAAATTGTTTTTTAGAAAACTTAACACGTTATTTATCCTAAGTCCGTCTAGGTTCATTCATTTATCATCAACAACACGATGTGCCCTTCAGGACACACTAGGTGCTCCAAGGGTGCCACTCGCCTTAATCTGTTTCCCTTGCACGACGTGCCCTTCAGGACGCACTACATGATCCATGGGTGCCACTCGCCTCTTGACTGACTTGGTAGACATCAATAACCCCTAGAGTCAATACTCTGCCAAGTGAACTTATGGGAGACTAAGGGCCTCTAAGGAATAAGGCCCCCGCCTTATTGCGCGCCCCTTAGAATCATCGTGAGTGACTGTCGCAGTCTGCCCTCATGGCATCATGGGTCCTCTCAAACTAGGTAAATGTTAACCTAAAGTTCGAGCCACGACCGGAGTGCTAGTAGGTTGTGGCAGGGATGTTGTCCACACCTCTCCCTCAACATCTCTGGTAGTCGTGCGTGACCCCTTTACTCCACATGTGAGTCTATTCAACAAGCTATCGTCAACCTGCATCATCAACAAATCATGTCAAAATATATCCATTTCATATCATCTATTCAGATGCACTAATATCACAGTAAAAAAATCAAACCCCAATGGTACATTCCCCGACTCGATCCAGAGTCCAAGGGGGTTCCATCGATGCCCCTGCATCCTCGAGGTCCAAAATCCTGCACACTTAGTAAAACCGAGTCAATAACACCTTTCTATGTCAATGCATTAAAACAACATGTCATCAACCTATAACGCCTCATAATCAAAATAAATGTTTTAATAACATAAAATCCGGATCACTTGCGAGCAAGTGTCCTCAAAGAATAAGTTCTCTCAGTGTGCAAGGACGGGATGTTACACTATCCTTGCTACAACAAAGGAATTTGTATTTGTTGCAAATGGATTTAAGACTAGTTTGTTGGAAGAGAAACATGTTGTCAATTGTGACGAATGGATTAATGAGTTTCATTTTCCTCACATTCCATCATTTGAGCTTGTTGTTACAAATGAAATTTTTGCCAATATATTGGGTTGTTCTACTCTTGTAAGTGAACCTGGCCCCGATCTTACTTCCACTGATCAACCAGAAAAAAAATATGTTCCCTATCATCATCCTCACCATAAAAATTGAAGAAATAGAAATAATAATTTGAGAAGTTTGCAGAGATGTGAAAGACAAAATTTTGTAATGATGCCAACTACTAGGATAGATTATGGTTGAATTCATGGATGTTCATGGAATAATTTGACCATATTTATAAGTTATTTATATCGTTTTGTATTATTGGTTGTAAACTTGTGCATCGTTCTTGTTACTTATTGATGTTTTACTTGGAAACAGTGGACCGAGAATCGACCCAACATGACATTCGACTAGAGTTTAAACTGGGTTGTCCGTCAACTAGAATTTTTTACGAGAACTATTGTTGCTACTTATTGATCCCTTGGAGAGGAATACTTGAAGTTGTTGATATGAGAACCAAACTAATGTATTCCTATTGACTCTATTGTTTCTTGTTGAATGTAATTGGATTTGTTGAGGCCAATGAAACCATGTTTGACTATTGTAGGAGATGTACTACAACTTATGTTGGATACAAAGATTGTTTGAATTGATAGAGATTGATTATCTTGCATTGTTCATGAAAGTGTTCATACTTCTCCATGAGTGTTTTTGTGTTGTGTTTGAGTAGCTTTTGCATTCAGAACAAATTAAAGGGGAAAAGTTGTGTATGTATTTTTTTTTCGTCCAAGTTGAGTTTTCTTAAGACAAAATTGAAGAAATACAGAATGGAATATTGTGCACCAATAAACACATCCATGGTAAAGGTTTTAAATTGAGCAAAGATGACGAATCTCCAAAACCAAATCAAATATTGTATAGGTCAATGATTGACAACCTACTATATGTGACAACATCAAGGTCGATAATTATGCAAGCTTTAACATCTCGTTCTACTGAGCACACTTTTGTTTACTTATTCTTTGAGGACACTTGCATGCAAGTGATTCAGTTATGGTACATTATGCTTTCGTTTTGATTATGGGTTATATATGATGATGATGGTGTGTTGTGACTTATTGTTATTTTTATGTAATGTATTAGAAGATGCTATTTATGATTTTTCCTGAGTGTGAAGGAAACATGATAGGTTATGGATGTTGATGGTATCAATGGACTTCCTTGGAATCTGGATTGAGTCAGTGAGTGGATTGTATTTGTTTGGGTATTTCATTTTACACACATGTGACATATGAGTGATTACAGTATGATTTATGTATATGAATTATTGACATTGTTTTTGTCAATGGATGCAGGCTTGACGATGCTTGTTAATATGACTCGCATAAGGAGTAAAGGTGCCATGAAAAGAAACTAGACATTTGAGGGAGAGGTATGGAAGTGTTCCTATCACAACGTACTAGCACTCTCGTTGTGGCCTGAAATGTAGGTTAATGATTACCTAGTTCAAGAGGTCCATGATGTCGTGAGGGCGGACCTAGACCATCGCTCGCAAAGATTCCTAATGGGCACGCAATAAGGCATAATCCTTATTCCTTAGATTTTTTTATTCTCTCACAAGGCCGACCGAATGGAGTGTTGACTCCAAGGGTCAGACAAACTTCCAAAAACTAGTCAAAGGCGAGTGTCACCCTTGGAGCACGAAGGTGTGTCTGGAAGGGAATGTTGTGTGATTTAAAACTTGAGTCAATAAATCTAGGTGGCCTAGAAAATATTTATATGGTTAGACCTTGTTAGAATAAAATAATTGATTAGTTAGTATAATTAAAAGACTAACAAAAATATAATACTAAGTCTAAGTCTAAAATTTAAATAAATGACTAAATGAACTATGTCATAAGTTAAAAGATTGAGATAAATTTAAACTCTAGAAAAATGGGGAATATAATTTAAAGGTTGGATAAAATGCACATGTGTGCATGAATTTAATAGAAAGGATTTTTAAAATAGAAAGAAATAAAATCTTGAGAGAATAGGTATATACATAAAATAGTATCTTAACTCAAACTACCACTAAGTCTAACTAGAAGGAAGACTCCTAATCCAAATGTAACTAACTTCTAGTTAGGAGACACTCATTAAATGAGAATTTGGGGAACAAAGGGAAAACTAAGAGGGAAAATAGGAACACATTTGGAAATGTGAGGGAAGTTGGATTTTTAAATAAAATAAAAAGGATAATTACTTGTGCAACTTGGGGAAAGTGTGACAAATGTGTGGGTGAATAATCCTAATTAAATTAATTAAAAAGATAAATAATTGTGCATGAGTACATGTTTCATTGTGGATCCTTCTATAAAACAAATGTGGTAGACGAGAAATGGATCTCACTTTGGATAGTACTGTTATGTTGCCAAAATTTGTTTTGATTGTATTTGACTTGTGAGAGTTGGGAATTCAAGCTTGAAAAAGTGTGGAATCTCTTCCTTGCAAGGAAAGCTTGAGAGCTATTGTGTACTAGTTTTGTACTTGGCCCCTTTGTGACTCGGGGGGATACGGGGGAATAAGAGTACCCCGATTGTTGGTTGGGAAGTACCAATGAAGTCTCTATGATTAGAAATCCGGAGTAAAGAGGGAGAACAAGTCGTGGAAGGAAACCCTCTATTATCCATCTTCATTGGTGCTGATATTTTATATTTTGAATTTTTATTGTAATAAGAGTAAATTTTTTTAATGAAAATTTTAAAATCATTGTAGAAATATGGTGTAATTTGGAAATTAAAGTTGATATGATCACTGCCAACTTAAACTACAACCTAGAATTTGATTTTTATTGTTCGTTGTCAATTATTGTAAATTTGGATTTTAGAAATGGTTTGGTCGTTGTGAGTTATTTAGCAGCTCTAAAAATTAAATTTATTTGGTCACTGTAGAGTTCTTGAAAATTCCGTAAATTAGAACTGCGTTGATTAATGAACAATCCAATTACAAATCTAGAGATTAGATTCTTAATTGATCTCTGTATAGATTTAATTGTAATTTGAAAATTAGAATCGTGTTTGGTCTTTGTTAAACGTGTTGGTAATTCTGAATTAGATTTTCGTAAGATCTCTGTATAAATTTTGGCAATTCAAAGTAGAAATTGTGTTGGATCATTATGAAGTTTTTGCAAATCCATAATTGAATTCGCTTAGTCTCTGCCAAATTGTTTACACCATTTGGATTTTTTTATTTATTAAAATCATTGTATAAGTAGTCGCTAAAAATTTATTTTCGATATGAAGATTATAATTTATTTATGTTCGCTGTAATTTTTTTACTAATTAGAGATGAATATCGTCAAGAATGTTGCACATTAGTTGAAATTCCGGAGTTAAATTTAGTAGTGGAGTTATGGTATTAGTTGAAATTTGAATTGAATTCCCTTATGATCGTTGTATGTTTAATTAGTATTATGAAAACAAAAATGTGGGGTCGCTGCAAAATTTATTTTCCATTCCTGAAATACAATTGTTTATGGTAGTTTTATAATAATTTTTTCATGCTAGAATAAATCTGGCGGGGTCGATGGAAAATTTTATTTACAGATTCGAAAATTAAATTCCATGTGGTTGCTGTCAACTAAATGTACAGACCCAAAATTTCAATTTTTGTAATTGCTTCCATTTTAACTTATAGCCTCGAAATTTCAATTTTGTTAGGATCGTTGTAGTTGTTTGCAAAATTCAAAATTGGGAATTTGGCATGGTCTCTTCTAAATAGTTTACATCTTTGGAAATAAAATTTGGTTGGGTGTTCACAAATGATACGTCTTTGTGGGCTCCTTTTGTTGGATCACTGAGAGGGGGGGTGAATCAGTAATAGAGCAATTTAATCCTTTTTAACCATAAAATGCAAGTGTCATATCAATGTAACATTATCATCCAATAGTTGCAGAGTAAATGAACAAATGAGTAATCATACACATACATAGTACACCAATGTTTTTACGTAGAAACCCAAAGTGGGAGAAAACCACAGAATGTTTTTTCTTATATTTATTTAAGTATTACATTAACTGTAAGCACCAACTTCCTTTTTTTTCCAGCTGCAACTGGAAGGAGGCTCCAACCCCCTAGTTTCTCAGGCTACAAACTGAAGGAAGCTCCAACTCCTCAATTTTCGGGCTACAACCAAAAAGAGGCTACAACCCTCTATGTTCTCCAGCTACAACAGGAAGGTAGCTACAACCACTTGTCCTTGCCCTAGCCAACCGCCCTGAAATATACGTAGAATGATGGAACCATTGTCACACTATCATTGTGATATATACTATTGTAAACATGTACCAATCAACCTGTACCATAAACAAGTGGATCAACCATGCACCAACATGTACCTTAACCTATAAAATCAATGAGTGCATGAACCAAGCACCAAATATGTACCAATCATGCATCAAATACACGTAAACTATGACTCATCAAGATGTACCAACATCATCAACTATACACCTCATGTATGTGTCAACTCATCAACTACTTGTCTCAACCATGTACTAAACATGTACCTCAACCATATACCAAATACATATACAAATATAACCATCAAAAGTTCGCTATCAATACATCACACTATCCATAACCAAATACCATAAACCATTACATCAAACCATGTGCCACAACTTCATTGTTATACAACCTCTATCTGTAACATACCTCAACGAAAATCCCTCACCAATTTCATCATCCAAATCTGATTTGTAACTTTGTAACAAACTTGGTGTATATGATCACATACCTACAAACCTTCCTTAACAAGAGACTATCATTTTCATCAAATTTTACTTTGGTCTCACATGACTAGTGGATTTGTCAACAACCCTAACTTGCAATAATCATAACTATGTACCTGTAATGAATAAGGTCTAAAAAAATACACAATGTTATTCAGTGTCTTGTCTGCAATTTATCCTTGTTTCACTTCTTGGAACCTCCCAGAAAAGGAGTTATAGAAAAAATCGCATACCTTGTTGAATTCTAGCTTATTCTAGAGATCAAACTTGTAGATAATTCTATGCATGGAATCTTTTCTTTGTAGATATGAAATTGGTACACAACACACTACAGATTGTACTGTAACCAATACATTTGGTTTTACTTAATTTTGATCTGTTATGAAGAAGTTGTGACATTTTTACCTGAAACACTTGTTTTAGACTAGTTTTAGGACTATCCACAAACCCTATTTTCCACAGAGTATAACTCCAAAAATACAACGACCCACAAGCTGAAATTTTTATCAAAGCTACTTGGATATGTTTCCTCAACGACCTCCATATTTTTCAATATGAAGCATTCTAGAAACAAATTTATTGTGAAAATGGTGAGATGACCTGTAAATAACATACCTTAGAAAGCATCATCAAAATAATTTACCCTCCCTTGAATTTCAGCCTTCTTTACTTCACCTTCCCTCTGAAATTCGCCTTAGATATCCCTTGGTTACCTCAGTCACTTGTATATATTCAATATTCTCAAGTGTAATTAAATGAGAGACACTTTTCTCTTATTTATACTTTTATGTAGCTTCCTCAAGGGGTTACCTTCTAACCATCTTAAATCACTTTCCTTATTTTAGGGCTAACCCACTTCTAACCACTTGTCCACTTAGTAATTTCTCCATTAACTTTATTATTTAAATAATTTATTTTGTATCCACTTTGACTTATAGTACACTCATCACTTCACTTTCTTATTTACCTTCTAAAATCTCTTAAATCACTTTCCTTATTTTAGGGCTAACCCACTTCTAACCACTTGTCCACTTAGTAATTTCTCCATTAAATTTATTATTTAAATAATTTATTTTGTATCCACTTTGACTTATAGTAGACTCATCACTTCACTTTATTATTTAAATAATTTCTTCTTTGAAACCACTTTGACTACTTTGACCTTTTGGGGCTTCTAGATGACTTATGAGGGTTCTCCAAGTTCACATGGCCATAACTCTCTAACCATGAGGAGTTATGTGATGTTCCACATACCAACAGAAATTGAATGACATGTAATAGCCATATAGAATATTGTTACCTTCAAATATATTAAAACTTATACTATTATACATCAAACAAACTTGGGTCCATTACCCAAACCTTTGTGGTACTGAAATTCGCTACCGAACTTTATTCAAGGCATGAAATCAATGACAACCTACCCAAATAATAAAAAATCCCCCCCTTTGGAATTGATGGAAACACTTTGATGCAATACTGAATTCATATCACTCATGATCCCCCTGTGACCATCGCTCCCACTGGAACCATGCCTATGTTCTTGTTTTCCAAGAATTTTCCTTTGCATCCGATGAATCTCTCCCCCTTTGTCATCAATGGAAAATGTATCTTTCCATCTGGGGTTTTTTCCCCTAACTAAACTGTCCTTGGGGATACTCCCCCTGACTCAAATCTTCCTGAAACTGATCTCCCAACCTAAACTATCCTCTTTATGGCGCTTCCTCATGTAAATCTGATACATATAATATAAGCATCCAAAAGAATTCATTTTGGAGTAGAAATTACTCCGAGTCTCTGGCGAAGATACTCAAAGGATTACCTTGGAAGCAGTTTTGTAAAGATGTCTTCCACTTGTTCTTTTGTGCCCACATATTCAACTCTAATGTTCTTCTTTGCAACCTGTTCCCATAAAAAGTGATACTTGATTGGAATGTGCTTCGTCTTGGAGTGCATCACTGGGTTCTTTGAGATACTGATGGTGCTTGTATTATCACAATATATTGGAATGGGCTCATCATACTCAATTTGTATATCTGTCAAAGTTTGTTTCATCCATAGAACCTATGTACAACATCTTGTTGCTACAATATACTATGCTTTGGTTGTAGATAAAGATATTGATTATTGTTTCTTTCTTAGCCGTGATACTAAACACTCACCCAAGTAGAACGTTGCTCCATTGGTGCTTCATCGGTAATCAATGCATCTTTCCCAATCTTCATCTGTGTAGGCAATAAGTGATAGATTATTTCCTTTTGGATACCATAATCCAAACTCTTATGTTCCTTTGAGATATCTGAAAATCCTCTTCATTGCTAAGACATGTGATTCCTTTGGTTCTTCTTGAAGTCATGCCACCTATCTAACTTAATGCATTACATTTGTTCTGGATGTTGTCACATATAGTAAGATACCAATCATTGACTTGTATTGCCTCTAGTCTGTAGACTTTGAATCATCATCTTTGCTCAACTTGCAACTCGTTTTCTTACGAGTTGTATCTGGTTTGCAATATTCCATTCCGAACCTCTTTAGCATTTATCTTATATACTTAGTTTGAGAAATAAAATTTCCTCATTTACTTTGACGTATCTAAAGACCCATAAAGAAGGACAGTTCTTTGAGTAGTGACATTTCAAATTCATTATGCATATCCTTTGCAAATTTTTGGCTTAATCTGTCATCAGTACTTCCAAAAATAATATCATCAACATAAACTTCAATTAATAAAATACCATCTTGAGTTACCTTGATGTAGAAGTTGTTGTCTGCACTTCCTTTTCTGAGCCCTTCCTGATGTAGATATTTATCCAGTCTAGAGTACCATGCTCTAGGAGCCTATTTTAAACCATACAAGGCCTTCTTCAATTTGCACACATAATCTACATTCTCTGAAAAATGAAATCCTTCTGATTGTTCAATGTAGACCTCTTCTTCAAGTTCTCCATTCAAAAAGGATGATTTCACATCCATATGATACACTTTAATATTCTTGGAGCATGCATAAACTAAGAGAAATCATATTGCTTCCATTCTATCAACTAGGGAAAATGTCTCTTCAAAATCAATTCCTTCAATCTGTGCATATCCTTTACATACCAATCTAGCATTTTTCCTTGTAACATGTCCATCTTTATTCAATTTATTTCTGAAAACCCATTTTGTGCCAATCACATTCTTATTATTTGGTCTTGGAACCAATTCCCAAGTGGCATTCTTCTCTACTTAATCCAATTCTTCATCCATGGTCTTATTCCATAATTCATCCTTGTTGGCATATTCAAAACTGTTTGGTTCAATCGTAGATAAGAGTTCTAGGTGCATTTGTTCTGATGAACGGATTCTTCTTCTAGTCTCAACTTTTGCATCCTTGTTTCCGATATTATGATCTGAAGGATAATTTTTCTGTACTCGTTTGTTAGGTGTATTTGGAGGCACTTGTTGAACTTTCTCTTCTACTTCTGTTTGATATTCTTCATATTTCCCTTTTGCTTCTTCTTCGTAAAGATGTTCCATTGATTCATTTT
>ML779428.1:282475-340441 GCA_009831015.1 Picea engelmannii
TGTTAGGGTAAAATAAAAAGGGGGGGATAATTGTTTTTTTTATTTTTTATGATAATTTAAAATTATTAACTAAAAAGGGAAAAATGAAAAAGGGGGTTAATTTCTCACTTGCCAATTTGAGTCCTAAATGAAAAGGGGAAAGAGGGAAATCATCTTGGATTTGCATGCGCTATGCTACACGCAATCATCTATCCATGTTTGTTATAGTAGTTGACCTATTTATCGCCAAATTTAGATTGTAATTGACAATTTTTTTAGACTTAATAAAGGGTGGGGTGGTTGTCGAAGTCGGCATCGGCTTACATTCTTCCCTTGTTGTCATCCTCTTGCATCCCGTAGACCTGTTGCTTAGCGTATGGGTGTATCCTTCTGGTCAGTAGTCGGCCCTAACATGTCAGAGTTATCCAAGTCCTTGGTCCAGTTAGGAGGTGTCACCCCAAGTTTATTGTCGTGCCTCTCTTCTGGGGACGACATGATTCCTAATGCGAGGATCATGGCGTGCCCTATGGGTTAGTGGCGAATGATATCTTGGTTGGAGTCGGTGCCTACCCTGTGAGGGTGGATGAGTGTTGTATGTTGACTTTGGCGCAAGGGTCGAACGCCTTCAGGCGTTAGGTCTGCGCACCTTGAGTTTCTAGTCTTGGTTTGTCTAGGCCGTGATGTCGGCATGGGGATGTTGTCCCTTAGCTTGTAGGCCTGGTCGTGTTGACTCAGGCGGGTAGTTGTCCTCCTGGTTATTTGTGCATGTCATGCCAGTTGTCTTGAGCTTGTGTGTGGTGTCATAGTAACCTGTTTCCTGGACTGTGTGTTTCGTTCGTCGTCAATGGTGTGGTCAAACGTTTGTTATTGTTGCCTTTGTGCCCTTAGTTCTTCTTCAAAAAAAAAAAATTGGCTTCGCCCATGGCCGCATCCTTGTGGTTGTTACAGATAGGTGTAGGTAGGGAGGCAACACAAACATCATATCCTAGAACAGTCTTAATGAATGGATACCTTTGAAAATTGATGATAGTATCTAAGGTTTCAATACTCTTTTCAAACTTCAAGCTTCTATTCAACCTAATAGTTGTTTTCTCTAGTTCCTTTATTAAGGAAACCATTTTAGATTCTGGATTTCCGTAGCTTTCTTCCTTTTCCTTTAGCTGGATTCTCACTACTACTTCTATTCTTCTATCCTTTTCTAACTAAAAATTTAGGTTCATGATAGTGTTTTTTTTTCTTGAAGGTTTTGTGACATTTTGGATTTTAAATCGCGATCCTCTTATTCATATTTCCGCAGCTTCTCCTTTTGTTTCAATTTTTTTTCCTAAGCTTATTTATGTATATTAAGGCAAACACGAGTTCTTATACAAGATCCATTTCCACATATATTTCGACATTTTCCACTTATTCTAAATCCATCATTTCTTTCTCTTTCTCTTCGTCAATCTTTATTTTGATTTCCATAAAGAGTGTTTCTTCTCTATCACTATCAAAATTTATTTCACTGCTTTCTTCAGATGAGTCACTAACCCCTTTTAGGTAGAGACTCTTCTTCTACTTATAAAACTTATTCTTATTTTCATGTTGTTCTTGTTTGTGGTTCTTTTTGTGTTGATGATGTTTTCTCCCTTTCTTTACATTATGGTATTCTTCATCATCACTACTTTCATCCTTTTCATATGGACACTTAGCAACAAAATGTCATAATTTTCCACAATTAAATAATTTAAAGGGAAGCTTACCTTTGTATTTTCTAGATCCCTTTTTGAGATTTCTCACAAAATGTACTTCCTCTGCATTTGATTCATTATCAAATATATCACTTGATTTGTTCTCTATGTTCTTTGTCTTCTTTGAGTTTTTGAAGGTTTCTTCTTTATTTGATGGTTTTCCTTTATCCATCCTCATTTCATATTCTGTGAGGATCCCATGCAATTCATCCATTGTTAATGAATCAAAATCCTTCATTTATTTAATGGAAAAATCTTTGGCATCATATATTAAGGGGGGTGTCTTTAACACCTTTTGTACAATCATCGATTCTTCAACCATTTCACCAATTCCTCTAATGGTGTTGAAAAATCTTTCCACATGAAGGACACACTGCAACATTTTATCTGTCTTTCATTTTCAAAGTCTCAAATTACCTTTTATGAGTTTGGAGCTTTGCATTCTTAACCGTGTCATTTCCTTCATAGATATTTTAAAGCTTGTCCCAAATTTCTTTTGACAATTCACAATGTATCACCTTGAAAAACTTGGACTTTGATAGATCGCACAAGATGGAATTCATGCCTTTTGCATTGTTTTCACTAGGCTTCTTCCCAACCACAACTATTGGTGGAGTTTTTGGGGCTATATAACCAATCATGTCTGATTTCTAAATATAAAACACAAGATCCATTAGATATGTTCGCATCCTTATGTTCCAAAATGCATAGTTTGTTTCATTAAACAATCAATCTCTATTTGTGGATAAATCTTCTTGACCAACCATGTGTGCTCCCAATATATACCTTCTAGTGATTAGACTGTTTCCAAAGGAATCCACTCTAAACCAATTTTTGAGCACGCACATATATTGAGAAGAGGGGGGGGGTGAATCGGTATAATATAATTGTTTTTAGTCTTTCAAATATTCATAAACCATGGGAAAACAATCAAATATGAGATGTACTAAATGAAAAACATCGAACACAATATTTACATGGAAACCCTTTTGGGAGAAATTCATAAAACCTCTCTTTAGAATTATTTGTAGGCACCAACCTACTATTACAAATATTTGTAGGCACCAATCCCCACTAGTACAAACCCTGATAGGAACCAACCTACTCTTATAGATATTTGTAGAAACCAATCTAATGGAGACACCAATCCCCGTCGATAAAAACCCTGGTAGGAACCAACCCACTCTTACAAATATTCATAGACATAATATACTAGAGACACCAATCCCCATTGGTACAAACCCTGGTAGGAACCAACCTACTCTTACATATCTTCGTAGACAACAATCCCCACTTCTAAGTACCAACTTAGCAAGAGACACCAATATATTTGTTTGAGTTGCACAAACCTTCAAATTATAGATTCTTCAAAAGATAAAAACATTCACATTACCTTCACTGAGTCTGCTTGCTACTTCTTCCTTCACCAGGTCTCACCAAAATATGAATTTCCAAATGAAATTTATGGAAAATTTCCAAACCTTGTTGTTTTTGGCCTCTTCCCAAGAAAAAACTTGTACAACATGACATGTGTCCAATTTTTTTAAATATGATTCTAAATTTTTTACTTGAGGTACTTTGGTGTGTCACCTAATATCCCTAAAACTTTCATAGTCTGAAAAGTCTCAGAAACAAAGTTATAGAGAAAATTCCAAGCCGACCTATTTGAAAATTATTTCAGGACCATTCAGAAACCCTATACTCTAGAGGGTATATCTGAGAAAGTATAGCAAATGTAGGTATGAAATTGTTACCTAAGATACTTATGTATGTCGTCTTAGATCCCTAAAAATTTCACAGTCTGAAAAGTCCCAGAAAAGAAGTTATAGATAAACTTCAAACTGACTTGTTCAAAGCTAATTTCAGGACCATTATGAAAACCTAACTTCCATAGGGAATATATAAAAAATTGTAGAGAAACAAGGTCTAAAATTTTAACCTGAGGTACTTCTATATCTATCCATAGATCCCTGAAAATTTCACATTCTGAAAAGTCCCAAAAAAGACGTTACATCGAAAATGACAAACTGACCTATTTGAAATTGATTTTAGGACCATTTAGAAAACATAACTTCCACAAAGAATATCTGAGAAAATATAGTGAACCAAGGTATAAAATTTTTACCAGATGAACCTAGAGATCTTTCTTTCCTCTACTAAAAATTTCATGATCTGAAACATCCTGAAAAATAACTTATCATGAAAATTCCACGTTGACCTGAAATTGATTTTTCAAATCTCCCCTTTTGGAATGATATGGAATCTTTTCTGATCCACTTATTCATATTTTATTACATTTTTCACCCACACACTTTCTCCCAATACTTTTTATTTTTATACTTTATCATAACCCTTCATGAAGGGACATGTTAATTCAAAAAGAAACAACATCCATTAATTAAATAATTAATTCACTTTTTTTATTTCACTTTTCCAAATACCATGGGTTTCCAAACCCATGGGTTGTAAACCACCGTTTCACTTTTTAATTTTTCATGTGCACCCCCTTTTTTTAATATACTTGTAAACCTATATATAAATCAATCTTGGAAATTCTATGTGTATCTGTAAAGTTGTAATATGACATTAATGACAACATTAATCCTTTGACATCAATGAATACAATTTGAACAAAAATCATGAGCATAAACAACACAACATATGATGGGACATTCACAAGTATGAGCACAAGCATGAATGTGTCATTGGTGAGACATTTTATACCAACGAACTGAAAAATTCCCTTTTTTCATTGTGATTTTTTCTTAGAGGAATGGAATGAAAATCCTAAAGAGGGATCACAATACAAGGTGTAAATAAAAAAAGGTGGTATATGAATGTTTTTGGATAATAACGAGCAATGGAGAGTTCCTTAGCAACATTGCAATGCGCTTGGGTGGTGGGAAGTATACAAGTTGGTTGGAAACTATTTTGCTTACATAAATACTTATAGATTTTAATATTTTCAACATGTTTTCTTCCAAATTAGAATATTCGCCATTGTTAACAAAATTAATGATATGATGTGTTTAGAAGAAACAAATGATTATGTCATCAATCAATAAAGAAGAGGAATTTGAGCCCTCCTTATTATGATAGGATTTATTTTTAACATCCATTATATTTAGAAAGAATTATTTACCTTTTATTACTAAGGGAGATCTTTTAAAATTCTTAAATATATTAATTAATTTTAGGAGGGAGAAAGTATCCTACAACTTTTGGTTTCAATTTCTATTATGTGAATCAAATTTGTTTAAAGATATTAATAAATTTTTAAAATGACAAAGTTTGGTATGAATTCATGTTATGTGATTTAAATGTTCCTCCAAGTATGGCCTTTTTTATTATTAGAGTTGACTTAGATGAAGAAGTCAAAATATTATGTGATATTTGGTTCAATTTACCTTTAGGCCTGAGTATACGTTGGATGTATTTTAGACAGCCGTGTATAATCATGTGTATACGCAACCCAATGAATGGTAGCCCACGTACACCTAAATATTTAATTTGTGCCCTAAATAACTTAAAAATTGGAACCCAATTACAAAATCTAATCCACTGAAAAGAAAGAGAAGAGAAAGAGGAATTACCTAGTCCAGGCGGTCATCGATTCCGTCACTCGTAGCTCCCGCAATGACCAGTTGAAGTTCGGAGGTAATTTGGTCCAAAATCCACTATTTGGGTAAAAAATACAAATGGTATAGTAAATTTGGTTTTGTTTACTATTTATAGAAAAATTTTACCCACTTTTCATAGTTTCGAACAATATTTTGGCCTAATGGACTAATACGACAGTGGATTGAGTTGATTTTTGTAGTTTATCTAGGGATTTTGGCATTTTTCAATGTTATGTCGCTTGTTCATAACTTTGGACAGGTATTTTCGCTACCCAACATATAGGATAATTATCCATTCCATCATACACACTTGCATCTTCCTATGACTGTCACTCATATGCCTTAGGTACGAACCCATTTTATAGCGACACAGAATCTTGTATCTGCTACTAGAACTGTCGTTATCAAATGGTAGAGACTTACCAAACATGGGTACCCTAGTTAGATCCTCTGCTTCATTCAGTGCCCATGCAGAGATTTTTCCATAGGACTAGGAGTCCCTTATATCTAATACATGACTTTATATTGAACCTAATTTGTCACTCATAAACATACTGACCTATACCTAGAGGACTCCCAAGCAATTTTGATTTAAGCTCTTTTCCAACTCGTTTTCAAAAAGTGAAAAGATTGTTGAGTGAACTTGTCTCTTTCACACTCGTAAATTGAATTTGAAAGGAAGTCTATTGGTCCAAGTTTATTCCTTTTTTAAACCAAGTAGTCTAAGATTATGAAAAAAGACATTTTTTGGCGTTAATTTGTGATTGTATCTTATGCCCTTGCTTGCAATATTGAGCCTATTGTCGGTTCTCACTTTTGTGTTATAAGTCGTTTACCTCAACAGTTTGCATCCCTAACCAAGCAGAGCCTTTTTTATATCCTTTGTAGCTTGACACCCTATACCCAGGAGATAACATTCCCCCAAGTGTCCATATCCTGCATGCACCCCCTTTCATTGAGCATAGGTATGTTCCACTGCTAGAACTAGTTTTTCTTACTTGTGACACTCGTTTCCTCCTTTGTATCATAACATTCATTTGACTATGAAAAAAAAAAAAAGATGGGCAGGAAGGGAGTATTATCTTATATTGGTAGCATTCGTGTCACCTTCGAATAGAGAACAAAATTTTAGAGTCCACGTGTCATCATAATTTTGGGTTTAGCATGACTGTAGGAAGTTGATCTTGTTACAGAGAGTTTACTCTCCCTACAGGTTACTCTTCTAGTCACCATGGAGATTTTCATTGATGCCTCCTGCATCTCAGAGTTTCATCATTGAGTTTATGCTGCCAGAGTCTTCCATATGTCTCATGATCTTGTTCAAAGGATGTCTATCAATCTGTGTCAGCAATTCCTCAAAACTCTTGACTTTGTATGTCGGCCATACCCTCAGTTTGTCTCAAAAACACAAGAACTATAGTCCTATTACGCACCCTGGTCCTACTTTCCTCATTGGTAGGTAACCTTGAACCAAGAAGTTGACATTTCATCATTGGTCACTGACTCGGTGGTTTCCCTTTTGTTCGACGACAAGACATCTATTCACACATTGGGATTCGTGCAATGTCTTGGATTCCAATATCCCTATTGGTGGTTTCCTCGCCTTTTTTAGCAGTTTTCATCATTGTCTTCTATTCATAGGGTCTTTTTAGTGTTCCTCTTGCATCTGGCACACATGAAAGATGCACAGGGTCGTTGGTTTGTGAACATGTTCTTTGTTCTATTTCCTCCAAATAATCAAACTCCTGCTTTCTACCTCGTGTTGAATGATGAGAGATGCCTTAATGTTCTCCTTTCAACAGGTCTCCTTCCATGAACTTCAGCTCATCTATTCTAGAAATGATACCTAGATTCCTATGAGTACCTAGAGGCTTGTAATCATTAGTGGTAGGTTCTCTCGCCATCGATATTTGGGAATACATCAATGTCTCTTGAATAATGGATTCTTCAAGTTTTCGAATCCAACTCCTTTATTCACACTTGTAAGAATGCACCTGGTGCCTTGATACCTACTTTCATCATTGGTAGGTTGTCTCGCATTGGTTAATGGTATACCTCAATGACTGGCAATCAAACAAAGTCTCATTGTGTTCGACTTCAACTCCTTTATTCACACGATGTAGACTTGCACCTTTGGTGGATTGTGTAGAAGACTTGAAGACATCAGTTTATAGTCGTAGCTTCCATGAGCTGTTACTACCTTTGATTGGACCAATACCTACATGACTTTAGTGATCATGGGAGATCAGATTGTACTCCATTGTATACAGATTTCTTCAAATCAATTTTGATAATGGTTTTACTGGGCCTTGTTTGTGACTATGACATCCTTTGTCATGTTGCCACTTTTGTATTGCCTATTCATGGCCATGAAGAGTTGTTTGGCATATTTTCACATGGATCTACAGTGTAATTCAAATTGGGAGCCATGTGTGCAAAGTCAATGCAGATTGTAATGGGAAACTAGTTCTTCTAGCTGAGTCCCCATTACTCCACTTCTAGGTCTTATAATGTATTTCAACCATCGTAGATACTCCTCTAATCTCACACATTATGGGGAATCTATTATAGCAATATTTTCATCATCCTATGCAATCTTGCACAAAGGGCCTTTTCGATTTCCCTATGCAGACCTAAAGTCCCCTTTTGCAAATCCCAGAGCTAAAAACACGAGTTTTCCACATATACGCGCCCTACCTATATTACAACATGTGTATATGCAGGTTTCACCACTACAACCTACGTACATCGAGATTTGTGCCCAAAATTAAAAAATGGTTTCAGGTTTCCATGTCACGTCATGAGATCAATGATCCTTGGCCTTCCATATACTAGAAATGTTCTGACTTGACCCTTCAGTTCCACTTGAAGGATACAAATGGGCCAAATCCGAGCTATGGAAAAGAGGAGAAGAATTCAACTTTGAGACCAAAGTTACTCTGGAGAAATTATTCACTTCATAGTGAGTCTGTATCCTTTTGTCATTTAAGACTGAACACATTGTTCAATCCCCAAGATCTTCCCTACATGATTTAGAATCTCATTTTCTCTCTTACATGAGCTTGCCTTTGGTGGAGGATTGAAGTGGTGGAGGCCCAGCTAGAAGGGAATTAGTTTCTCGGTTCTGAACCGTGCCGACACAGAAGTTTGTAATTCATTCACTTATGTTGGTTACATTTTAATAGAAATACTCTTTTCTCGTCCAATAAATATCTTGTGAATATTTGAATTTTTATTCCATGGGAGTATTTGTTATGAATGTTGATGGATTATGCTATTAAATGTGCAAACGTTATATATTATCACCATATTCTTTCGTTTCTTGGTTGTTGAAGACTAGTTGCAGGTGTATCATTTTGGGTCAAATGCTCAATGATGGACTTCATCGAACGTTTGGATGAGGTAGGACTTTTATCTTGTCTTTCTAACATATTTGTATATATAGAATACTTGAGATTAGAGTTGATTTCTGCAGTCATTTCCTTCTGTTGTGGTTTACCCCTATCCATAGAGAGATTTTCCTCGTAACAAATGAATAAATGGGGATTGTAGTCTACAAGTAGGGAAATGGTATTTAAATCAAGCCAACATAAATGCACATGAGGTGGAAAATTATGCTATAACAATAAGAATAATGTAATGTACTTAGGGCGGATAATATGGAGTACTTAAGGATGTACCTAAGGGAATAATGAATATAATGTGGCCATAATAATGAAACCGGTCCACTTGGTAGTTGATGGGTAATAAATATGACCACTAGGTAGTTAGAGGAAATAATATAATAATAAATGGTAGTTGGAATAGATCCCCATGAATACTCGTAATATATATACACACATGAGTGTAATTATATTAGAGATAGGTTGGATGTTACTGTATTATAACATGCAAGGCTTGTGTAGTGATTCTTTCCATAAGGAGTATTTGAGGATGTTACCCTACCTTAAGGGTTCTTCTCTACATTATTGTGTTTTTTATGGTGTGAATATTTTGGTATTTCTAAATTGTAGGGCTTATTTCTCAACCTAAGGGTTTATCTTTTATCTATCAAGTTTTATTACATGTGGTATCATGGCTCTTTCTTGGGTCAAAAAAAGGAAGATATTTTTTTATCTTTTTTGCATATTTTTTTAGGGAAAGAAAGGACAACAACATTCAGATCGATTTCTAAAACTTTTTGTGAAAAATATGAAGAATCCAACTATATATCCAAGTTCCTCTAAAAAACACCCAATTAAAAAAAATGTCCAAATCAAAGTCTAGGAAGTGGATTTATCATTGATTTAAAATAAGTTATGTTAGGGTTTTTCTAGTGATGACCACATAGATTGTAGAATAAATATCTTTTGATAGAGTGCGTAGATTTCAGTAAAACAAGTGTAAGTAGATGCAAAGTGGCTATGACACTTCATAATTGTTGTCATAAAGAATTGTCGATGAAGTTATGTTTATTTTCATTAGTTTCCTCAAACCCTAGTCGCATATTGGAGGTCCATTGAAAAGTGAGTTATTTATTGAAAATTGTAGTTCTATTTTTGGGTTATAATAAGCAAGATGTATTTTATAGGAAAATATTATGGTCCTATTATTTAATAATACATAAAAGAAATGAAAGATTTTTGGGAAAATAACTCGAGACTTGGGCTCTATTATCACATGAACTTGTCAGAGTCTTGTGGGTTTGCGGTTTCTCCCTAAGTCTATAGTTTTTCCCTGTCTCTATCCTGTTCACAAGCCGAGTCTTGAATTCCCCCCCCCTTCGACTGATGAAATATTTTTTTTTTTTCCCTTGCTCGTTTGTGCACCATGGTCTCCCTCTTTTCTCATCTCGCAACCAATCGTCCAAATCCTTGATCGTGCAAGTCACAGCCATGAACACAAAGCACATATTTCTTAAACAGTCTGTTTCGATATTGAAGCATAAGCAAAAGACAGTTTTAATATTTTAGTGACGAAGATTCCAGGAATAGTCTAGATCAGCGGCTCATGGACATTCGAGAGTGAAAACTTGCACGAAGTATAGCACCAAAACAAAAGGCCCGAAGTGAATATGAGCCATTGATCTTAAAGGGGATAGGTGGAAGTTGATCCAAGCCTTCAGGGAAATGAGATTCGAGAGATTTGAAATGAGAAGTGCTTATAAATCCCGAAGGGTTGAAGTCCCGAAGGCCCAAAATGGATCTGAGTCGTTGATCAGCTAGAGACACGTGTCATCAGATCCACAACTCCGAGTAAAAGCACATGGATAAGTAAGCCAGATTTGAGTTTTGATTTTCCCAAAGTCCCAGAGACTCGAAGTGGATCTCGGTCGTCCAAATCCAGAATGCCATGCGTCATCAGATCCTCAACTCCAGAGATCTTGCTTAGAGAGAAATTTGGTTTGAGAATTGAAATTCCCGAAGGCCGATTTGCGAAGCAGATCTTAGCCATTGAAGAGGGAAGATCCGATCCGTCGATCTAAAGCACCAGAGCTAGACTGTTGATCAGGAAGCCTCATCTCAAATCACAAGATCAACGGTCACACTCCATTGCGGGGACAAAAGCGGTTTTCTTTCAAACCACCCTTCTATAAAATTAAATATAAAGAATACTCACCCTTCGACCAGTGCATAAGGATCTAATCCGACACAACTTGAAATTAAGGATATAGTATATTACATCATAAGCATTCAAATATTTTATTCATTACACTCTTTGCAATGAATAAAACGACGACAAGAGGATTTAAAAATTATATGATTAAGCATGTTATTCATCAAGTCATCATGCTTATTCATCTTGGTTGCAACAAGTTATAAGAGAAACACTTTTTCCACTCACCTAAAATCCTTATGGAAAAAAAAAGGTTTCGAAAATAACATTACATTGGAATTATTTCCAACTTGGTTATTTAAAAAAAAATGCAATCACATTAGTTTCCATATCATGGAAAAATCTATCATCTAGTGAAATGGTTTTGGAAGATTGAAACAAGACAATAATTTATGATATTTCAAAATACTTGATAGAATCCAACAAATTTGAAACCCGAGTAGATTTTTAAAAGTCTAATAGAGATATCATTCAAAATACAAAATCCCATCACAACCAACACATCAAATGTCTTATGTTCAAACAATTTCAACCATAACTTTATCTGTAGAGAACAAGATCCAACTAAAAGATGCTGCTAGTTAATGTTGTGGCTTCCAATCAAAGTAGCAATATACTCGATCAAATTTTCCAACCGAAAATGACAAGTAGGAGGGAAAATTCTTTCTAAACGATTAAAAAATTAAAACTATAGAAATAAATTTTACTCCCTCTTTGCATTGCTTTAAAGATAATATATTGACGAGCTTCGATAATAGATAGAGGATTGTTGAATAAATGTAACATGGGTTGAAATATACCTAATGTAAGATGAAATTAGTTTTCATATCATATTCTACATGAAAAGGGAATGGAAATTTGCATATTTCTTTACATCCATGCCTTTTGAAGATCTAGAAGTGGAGATTTAGCAACTGTGATCATTGGTGAGAACTATTGCTACTGCAAGAATGGTTGAAAACTTAGGTGGTAAGTAGATTTATCCACAAAAAACAAACCTCATGAAATCAAGATGAAAATTTCACCTCGATTCAACAATGTAGCTTTTTCTTAATCATGGTCATTGGATAGACATTTCTAGATCCATTCAACTCATGATGTCTAATAACAACAATTTTCTACCAGTAGGAGCACGATACACATATGTGTTGAACACTGTAAACATATATTGAATATATAGATAACTGATAAACACTCATAATTCATACTCAACCATCAATAATCATCCTCTTAGACTCACACGAGGGATGAATAGTTTTCCAAGTGATCCAAAATGGATCTAGGAAGGCCTAAAAATCAAAGTTCCCGGAATCGGATGAAACCACCTCCATTGCACTGGGCTCATTGCGTCGATTTTAGCCATATAATGTTTTATGAAAATAGATACCGTATGCGAAAGATATCGAGTTTTGATCGATTTCCCAAACAGGTAAAAAGTCAAGTTGGTCAAAGTCAACAGTTCATACTGCTGACGTCAGTAGTACAACAGGTGATGCCATCAAGACAACATGATGAAATTAGAAGGACACATGGAGGCATGAGGAGTTGACACGTGCCACTCAATTTTGGCATTTTAGGACTGAGTTTGGACAGTACGAAATTGACACGTGTCACTGTATGGACGTGACACATGGCAGTTCGTATGTGACATGGCCTAATGATAGGATGGCACGTGGTAGTACAAATGATAGGTGGTTGTATGGATGTTTAGGTGGCAGGGTGACTGGGCAGTATGGATGCTGATGTGGCAGGGTGACTGGGTAGTACGGATGTTGACGTGGCAACTGATTGGAAAGGTAACTTGGAAGTATGGATGCTGACGTGGAATGACATGTGGTTGTCTGATAGTGACGTGGCAGCTGATCGTGCATGTTGACTGGGTATTGACTGTATTGTACAGGCCAATCAAAGGGTGACACATGGCCCAATCAGAGAGCACCACGTGGCACCCTGGATTTTTCCAATGTTGGTTAGGACAAAAATTTTGTTGCGACTCCATCGAGATCGAACCCTCGACCTCGGCATGAGCAATGAACTACATCGAATGTGCTAGCCACCCGAGCTATTATGTGGCTTGTTTAAACAATGACAAAATTTATTGTTGAAGTTGCATGTGGCGAGGGCTTAGGGATAGCCCCGATCGGTTGGGGGGATAGTGCATAGCACTTGGAACTCAAACCTTGACTAGGACTTAAGAACCAGGAGCCATTCCAGAAGGTGGGCGTGAGGGTTTAGGCTAGGACACATGGCCCATACCACCAACACGTTTGGGGTTTATCAGAAGACCAAGGGATAAAGACCAAGGCACGCCCAACCTAAGACCATATGGCAGTACCCATATGACCAGGGGCTCGGGAGAAAGGGGATGTGCCCACAATTTTTGCAAATTTTGGTTTTTAAACTTTGTAATATGATTTTTTGTGGATTTTTATGATGATTTTGGAGGATTTTGGCCATTTTTTAGGGATCTAGAGCCAAATTTGAGGCCAGATCTTGGGAGGAAGTTGGGATAGGATCACCAACTCAAATCCTATATGAATCATAGGTTTTTGACAGACCAAGAGGTTCATAATTGTAGAATGATGATGAGTTTATGAATATTGAATCCATTTATATGCAGGGAAGCCATTGAGGAAGCAAACTTTAGAGGCCAATTTCGGGAGCTATGCTCAACCTTTTTCAGTTCTGTTAGTTGTGTTGGATTATTGAGGTCGAGAAGAACACAACCATACTAGTTTGTAATCATTTTGATACAATTCTGATGTAATTTTGAAGCATTGAAGAGAAATAAGAAAGCCTCACCCACTGAGACAAAGGCCCAGATACGTAGGGAACCTTGCCAAACTTCGTTGACAACCTTGTTGTTATGGTTTGCTGTTATTTATGCTTATGTTTTGATCTGCATTTATTTATTATATCTGATATAATCTCTCATTAAGTTCTTCTTATTTCCTTAATTCCTAATTGGTAATTAAACACATGCTTAAAACTTAACCAAGCCTTTAAAGATCATTTTCGGATCAAGTGGTATCAGAGCAAGTTGACAGTTGGTTGTTTGAGTTTGCATGATTACTAGGGAAAATATAAGTCATGGTGAAGACGATCTTATATAAGGAGATCCAAATATTGGATCAGGATAGAGGACTTCTCAAAGTGAGGAGATGGCATCAGAAGAAGGCATGTCTCAGAATGAGATCGAGTTGAAAAAGACTTTATTCTCCATGTCTAAGATGGTAAAGGTCTTATATGAGGATTAATTGGAACGAAAGATGCCTTTCCAAGGGGAATCTTCCAAACAAGACAATCTTCCAAACAAGACAAAAGTGAAGAAGGAGAGGATCCTCCTAAACCTCCTCCTTCACCTCCTTCTTCTCCATCATCATCTTCTTCTTCTTCAAGCACAAGTTCAAAATCCACTGCAAGAAAAAATTCCCATAAACATAAACATGATATGCCTTTACTTAATCTTGATGTGAAATTTGAATTACCCATGTATAATGGTGAAGTCAATCCCGAGAGACTTGATAACTGGGTGAGACAGATGGAAGTTTATTGCAGTGTGCAACAAATCAAGGATGAGGCAACTCAAATCAAGTTGGCATCACTTCGTCTTGCAGGCACAACACTCGTCTGGTAGCAGAGTAAGTTGAAAAATGGTACGCAACACGTTGGTAATGTATTTCCATCATGGAAAGATTTTGTTTTTGCACTTAGAAAGCAATTTTATCCTTTGGGTTATAAATAGAAGGACTTAATTGAATGGAAATGTCTTAAACTAAGAAAAGGACAAACGGTGCAAGAATACACAGATGAATTTCGTAAGATGGCATTAATTTTAAATATTCCATTACATACCCAAAAAACTCTTATGAAGTATATAGGAGGTTTACTTGCACATATTCCTAACACTGTATTTTTGCTTGGACCTACTAATATTGATGAGGTTTATGTTCAAGAAACATACATTGAACCAGGGAAAACAAGAGTTCGTGTATCAGGGGAATCATCTTCAAGGAAAGAGGACAAAAGAAAGGGGAATGGAAAGAAAGAAAATTCAGTGACAAGAAAGGAAGAGAAGCTCTCTTGCAAACATTGCAAGAAAGAAGGGCATGATGATGACCATTGCTGGAAATTGCACCCAGAGAAGAGACCAAAGTGTTTCAAAGAAAGGAAAGGGAGGCAAATAATTGCAACAACAACACGACCAACAGACTTGGGATATGATTCAAGTGATGAGACTAAAATCACAACAGTTGGTTTGACAGGTAAAATTGGTGATGAATATGATTCTAGAAGTAAATTGTTTCATATAAGGGTGATAATGAAACATACTAAGATCGATACAATGATATATAGTGGATCTCAATCTAACTTGATTTCAGAGGAAGTGGTTAAACAATTGGGATTGACAACTAAGCTACATCATAAATCATACTCACTTAAATGGATAAGCAACAATCATAAATTGCACATAACAAAGAAATTCACTTTAAAGTTTGCAATTTCATCAAAGTTTGTGGATGAGGTAACGTGTGATGTGGCGCCACTCAATGAATGTGGAATGGTCTTAGGAATCCCTTATTTGTGTGATCACAAAGCAATCTTCTACATGGAAAATAATCAATATCCCTTAACCAAAGAAGGAAATGAATATGTTGTACATCCTCATCACTTAAAAGAAAATCAATCTCTTCACACAATGGAACAATTAAGGAAGACAACTTATGCAAGAAACACACCTATAATTGTGCCAAATAATGGAATTGATCTTAAGCATGAACACAAGATGGTTGTAGAATGGAAATCCAATCATACTTTGCTTCAAGATAAGTTGATGTCATGCAATCACTTCAAATATATTAGCTCATTTTCATTCATATTTCTAATGTTATCGCTGCTAATGTTTTCAACATGGATGGTAGTGGCTTCAGTAAGATGCGAAAGAGTACAAGTGGCTAACAATGTGCTTTTAGTTTTCATGGTTGTTTTGCAAATGATTATGATGCGACATGTACACAAGACATAGTTTAAATACAAAGGTCAAGTGGGGTGGCTTATCCTGCACTTGATGACTGGTTAATACCCTTTTGGAGGACCAACAAGTCTTAGTTGGGATGCATGATCAAAAATGGATCTAGAAAGGCCTAAAAATCAAAGTTATCAGAATTGGATGAAACTATCACCATTGCATCAGGCTCGTCGCGTTGATTTCGACTGTATAATTTTTTCCGCAAATTGACACTGTATGCGAAAGATATCGTGTTCTGATCAATTTCCCAAATAGGCAAAAAGTCAAACTAGTCAAAGTCAATAGTCTCTACTGCTGACATCAACAGTAGGACACGTGATGTTAGCATGATTTCATGATGACATCAACATGCCACTTGGCAGCACGAGGAGATGACACGCATCACTCGATTTTGGTGTTTTTGGGCTAAGTTGGACCTGTATGGAATTGACACATTGAACTGTATGGATTTGACATGTGGAAGTACATAGGTTACGTGGCCCAATGACAAGCTGACACATGGAAGTACGGATGAGAGATGGTTGTATGGATACTGACATGGAAGGGTGACTTTACAATATGGATGTTGATGTGGCAGAGTGACTAGGCAGTATGGATGCTGATGTGGCAGCTGACTGGGTAGGTGACTTGGTAGTATGAACGCTAACGTGGCACAACACGTGGTTATGTGGAAGTGATGTGGCATTTGACCATGCATTCTGACTGGGTTGTTGACTAGGTGATGATTGTACCGTATAGGCCAATCACAGGGTGACATGTGGCCCAATCAGAGGGTGCCACATGACACCTTGGATTTTTCCAATGTTGGCTAGGCCAAAAATTTGGTTGCGACTTCGTCAAGCTCGAACCCCCGACCTCATAATGGGAAATGAACTACACCAATTATGCTAGCCACCCTGGATATTATGTGGCTTGTTTAAAAAATGGACGAATTTATTATTAAAGTTGCATGTGGCAAGGGTTTAGGGCTAGCCCCGGTCGACGGGGGGGCCAGTGAATGGAACTTGGCACTCAACCCGCGACTAGGATCTAAGAATCATGAGCCAGTCCGGAAGGTGGGCACGAGGGTTTAGGCCAGGACACATGGCTCATACGAAAAACACATTTGGGTTTTATCTGAAGACCAAGGGATAAAGACTAGGGCGTGCCTAGCCCAAGGCCATATGGTAACTTCCATATGACCAAGAGCCTGAGAGAAAGGGGCCGCACCCACATTTTTTGCAAATTTGGGTTTTTAAACTTTGTAATATGATTTTTTGTGGATTTTTATGCTGGCTTTGGAGGATTTTGGCCATTGTTTAGGGATCTAGAGCCCGATTTGAGGCCATATATTGGGAGGAAGTTGGGAGAGGATCACCAAATCAAATCCTATATAAATCACAGGTTTTTGATAGACCATGAGGTTCTTAATTTCATAATGATGATGATTTTATGAATCTTGAAGCCATTTTTATGCAGGGAGGCCAATTCCGGGAGCGACGCTCAACCTTTTTCAGTCTCGTCAGTTGTGTTGGATTCTTGAGGTTGAGAATAACAAAACTAGACCAAGTTTTGATCCTTTTGATACATTTAGGATGTACGTTTTAAGCATTGAAGAGAAATAAGAAAGTCTCATCCACGGAGACAAAGGCTCGGAGATGTAGGCAATATTGTTGAACTTCGTTAACAACCTTGCTATTATGGTTTGTTGTTCTTTATGCTTATGCTCTGATCTGTATTTCTTTATGATGGCTATTATAATCTCTCATTAATTTCTTCTTCTTTCCTTAATTCCTAATTGGTAATTGAACGCATGCTTAAAACTTAACCAAGTCTTTAAAGATCATTTTTGGATCATCAACCCAAGCCCAAGGAAAAAAATTACATTAAGAAAAGTATCAATCTAAATAGAAAAATATGAATCAATATCAACTAATACTACACATACACATCATATAATTAACCATTTTGGCCTTTGTGATATAGCTAATAGTGGGAACAATTATTGGTTTTAATATTTGTGGTTCATGTGGTCCTTAAGAGGATATGGCATGCATGGCCATTAGTTTCCAACTAATGGAATTCATTATTATCTAGATTCTCAATGAGATTAGTTACATTAGGATTATTGGGACTATCATCGATAATGATATGGTTGCATGTTCAATTTGGACATTTTTACTAGAAAGAAGATAGGTGGGGTTTTCTTTCTACCTTCATTAGTACCTGGCACATGAAAAAATTATTTTCATCAATGATTGATGTGGGATTAAATTACAAGGGAATGGTTATGTTGGTGGGAAATTATTCTCACAACCTTCAAGGTATTGGTCATTCTACATTCATGGAATTGTGTTAGATGATTCTAGATGAGTGTTTGTTCATATTACTTTGGGATTATACTAGACCCATTGTTGTGTCAATTAATTGTCGTGAATAAACCCCATTTACTTGTCATTCTGGTTAGTAAACGTGTGAGTTATATACATAGTATGCGTGGGTAAAATATGGAAGTATAAACTATTATATATTCTCATAGGATAATTAAACCAAACTACAATCTAATCATTGACCAAAACACCAAGAAACTAGCAAGAAAACCATTTTGAACAATTTCACTTTGTCCATAGGATTGATATCGAGTATGAGAAGAATTCAATAGCTCTACATGTCATACCTAGAACACTAATAAATGTATGCACAGGTCATTGATCAATTCTGATCCTAGTTCTCAGTCAATGGATGTTTAAATTGTTCACACACAAAAAAATAAATCAGAATGTTGGAAAACACCTAGGAGCAGATGCCAGTGACTAATTCCCTTGTTCAAATCCCCTTCTAAAGTTCAGGGTGCAATCCTTCACTTATTAACTCAAGTGTTCACGGTACCATATGTAAGTTTATATTCGAATCAAATGAGAATCCTAGATTCTATCCAAAAAATGGAAAACAAAGTACTAAAATATGACCACAAGTTTTACTTAGAACCTTTCCTTCTAATCAGTCATCTTTAAGAAAAGATAAAGTTAGTATTCATGGATACTGATCTAAAGTTGGATTTATCAGTTCGAGGGTAAATCTTATGAGAAATAAATATAACACTTGAATTCCTGGTTAATACATTCAATGTCACAAATATGTGGTGGAACTGCACTCTTCATGTCCATACAAATGGTCTATGCACATATGTGACTCAATTGTCATACATTGCATTGCATTAAATTGTTATTTGAATTAACAATAAAAACTCCAAAAATTAATAATTACCAAGTCTCTAAGATCAATTCTCACAAGAAGGTTCATGACATTTCTTTCACCTCAAGGTTTTCTTGTCTTTCTATTAGTGATTAAATTGATTCTCTATAGAATTGTGAAATTGTGATCTTAATAAAATAACTTTGTAGATTGCATGAATCAAAGAACAAACTACAACTTTACAAGACAACAAACCATAAAACCTCAAGTTCTTATCCCTGAGAAGGTGAAAATACCATCATTGTTTATCTCCGGAGATGGGATTGGTTAGCTACAACCTTTCGGTACCTACTCTCGAATTCTTGTACCAGAATAACCAAGAACTATGAAAATCCACTAGCATAGGTACAAGAACGTTGGAAAATGATTCTCTCTTACACTATTGTTCTTGATAGACTGTTGTTATGAATACTTTGGTGTAGTATACTATTCTTAAATAAAATGAGTAAAATCCAACTTCCATACATGCTCAAAAAATCTAATAAATTTTGAACTTATTTAAAGTGATGATATCTAAAACTAGAAATCAAGGAAGGATAGAGAAGTGATGGCCGTTGATTTTTTCCAGAGAGAAGGATGTTGGAAAAAGTGTCTGAAATTGGAGTAGGCTTCTGGAACACTTGGATGTTGAGTACTCTAGTGTTGCTACCATGAAGACTTGCAAATTATGGAAAACATTTTTGACTTATCGGTTGAATGAAGGCTACAAACTAGACTCAAATGGTTGTAGGATGATGTTGTTGCACAATGTTAGAGATTACAAATTGTTGTTAGAATCACAAACCAAATAGTCTTCACTGAAACCCAATATTGGCACAGTTCTATCTATGTGAATGAATTTTCTGAATTCAAGCATAGAAAGAAATCATTAGATTTCCAACCGATGATGAATGTTGTTAACCATTGCAGAACTATTCACCTTTTATGTCGATGAGATTCGAGATGCCTTGGTACATCTTGCAAAGTACAAATAGATGGGTTGAGATTGAGTCACATGTAAGATATGTCAATCAAGAGACCTTGATGAATTCTCATTGTTGACAGAAAAGGAGTTTTCCGTTAATGTATGCAAGTCCCAAGGTACTAACAAGATCTCTAATATCGATCCCAAATGATGTGTTGGAGTCGATGGGTCGAGATTTTCCAAAAGGTGGGCCTTAAGGAATCCCACATCATCTAAAATAATCCCAAATATAATTATTTGAAGAGTACATGGTAGAAACAAAAAGTGAATGTATAATTTGTGGTGAGTCTTTCCCGACGCTTGACCTATTTTTGAACAAAACTCATGTCCAACTACGCCAATAAACTGGTTTTCACAAATAGACTTATTTTTCTCTTTACTAATTTGTTTATTTATTTACACTATCTTACTTTACTTGGAAAATAGAACATCTCCTCAAGTGTAGGAGTATTTCCAATGCATCCATTTATGCAACATGATCTTTGTTAAACTCATATCCAAATTTGAAAATTATAGCTCCATGATTGTCGGGATAAGAGAGATCGTCTGTCCTAGAAAATATGGTTCCAAGAAATGTCAAACAATGGAGTAGTATGATGGCCTGATGATTGTTTGGAACCAAGATTCAATATAGTATTTGTCTCCTCGACCCTCTTTGGTTTTCAAGCCACAAATTTATTCAGAAAATTTCTCATGAAACTCCTTGATGCACAAGGGATCTTGTGACAAATGTGGAGGAAACTCTTCGATATTTGTCTCTAGTGTTTTTCCTCCATCTGATTATATCCATGAGTCTTATATATTCTTGCAAGGATACTTAAGGAATACTTCTAGGTGGTCTTCTTCTGGATCAGGCTCATGGATCTCTTCTACTTCTCGGGATGCGAACTCCTCCCTTGTGATAATTATGAACTTTGGACAAGGGTTTGAGAAGTTCCTTGTAGTGATAAGTCCTTGTTTTCTCAACAAGTTCTTGAATGTTTTCAAGTTCTTTCTGTTGGTCTAGATCTTCTTCTCATAAATGTATTAGTAGTATGGGGGGCTCTTACAACTCCTTAGACTAAGGAAAAGAAATGAAATTAACATGAATAAAACCACACCATTCAAAGAAACTTTAATAAATCTACAATCTCTATCCATAAAAATTAGTCAACTACATGAAAGAGAAGGGTTTGGATAGACTCACCAAAGTGAATATGGCAAACTAAAACCCTTGCAAAAATTCAGAAGCGAGGGTGCCTTTGCTTCTTACTATCTCCCCCCCCCCCCTAAATTTCCAATGTACTNCCCCCCCCCCCCCCTAAATTTCCAATGTACTGAAAAAAAAATTAAAAAAATAAAAATAAATAAATAATAGAAATATCTAACTAACAAAACTATCCTTCTACCATTTACCTTTTAACAACTCCCCAGAAACAACACAAAAAATGTCGGGTCAATTAAGTGTCCTTAATAAAAGCCATTTACTTGTCAATCTAATTTGTAAAATTGTGAGTTGTATACATAGTATGTGCAAGTAAAATATGGAATTATAAACTATTCTATGTTCTTAGATTACAACTAAACCACACTACAATCCAATCATTCATCAAAACACTAAGAGACTAGCAAACAAACCCTTTTGAAAAAAATCACTTTTTCCATAGGATTGATATCAAGTATGAGCAGAATTCAATAGCTCTACATGTCATTCCTAGATCACTAATATATGTATGCATATGTCCTTGATATTTTCTCATCCTAGTTCTCAGTCAATAGATGTTTAAATTGTTCACACGCACAAATCGAAATCAGAATGTTGGTAAAAAACTAGGAGCAGAGGCCAGTGACTAATTCCCTTGTTCAAATGCCCTTCTAAAGTTCAAGGTGTGATCCTTCACTTATTAACTCAAGTATTCATGCTACCATGTGTAAGGTTATATTTGAATCAAATGAGAATCCTAGCTACTATCTAGAAAATGAAAAACAATGTACTAATATATGACTACAACTTTTACTTAGAACCTTTCCTTCTAATCAATCATTTTTAAGAAAAGATCAAGTTACTATTCATGGATATTGATCTAAAGTTGGATGTATCATTTCGAGGGTACATATTATGAGAAATAAATATAACACTTGAATTTCTCGGTTAATACATTCAATGTGAAAAATATGTGGTCTCATTGCACTCTCGTTGTCCAAACAAATGGTGTATGCATAAATGTGACTCAACTATCATACATTACATTGCATTAACTGGCTATTTTCAACAACAATAAAAACTCCAAAAAGAACAATTACCAATTCTCTAAGATCAAGTCTCACAAGAAGGTTCAAGACATTTCTTTCACCTCAAGGTTTTCTTTTCTTTCTATTAGCGATTAAATTGATTCTCTATAGAATTGTGCAATTGTGATCTTAATAAAAGAACTTTGTAGATTGCATGAATCAAAGAATGAACTACAACTTTACAATAAAACAAACCATATAACCTTAAGTTCTTATCCATGAGAAGTTGAAAATACCATTATAGGTTATCTCTGGAGATAGACTAAGCTACCAATAACATTCCCATGAACTGTAACAAAGGGAATACAAGCAAATGAATCATTTACAAGTTAAAGACTCACTACAATTATGAAATCGTTGATGGAACATAAAGAATAAAACACCAACATATAAAGCGTTAATGGAACAGACTACTACTACAACATTCAAACTATTATAGAAATGATACAATACAAGCATTACATCCCATATTAGTGGGCCCTTGCCAACTAGTAGCAAGCCTGAAAACATTACAGTGATAAGATAAAAATAATACTATGAACCAAAATGAAAAGAGTATCAAAATATTACAACGCTTTCATCACATTTGCATGTACATGAGTTTGATAATGTCAAACAACAAATAACACCCATCTATTTATTCAATTATAGAGTTACATCAACATTGTTCTCCTTGATTTACAGAACTGGTACATTTATATAGAAAATCCTCAAGCTAAAAGATAAAATTAACCTCCTCTATTCTTGTGGACCAAAATGGAAAAAATCGTTACATAAACAAATAGGTCGAACTGGTTTCCATCCTCCGTAACTATCCATACATTCTTGGTAGGTTTTGATATCATTATTATTTGTAAATCCCTTCAAATATGAAATGTAACTTGTTTGACTTATTGAAAAATGACCTACAACATAAATATAGGAAAAACTACATTGGTAAAACTTCCTTATCTTCCTAATCATGCAAAATTTCAGGAATATGTCAACTCTCGACCTAATTGAGAGCACCCTGCAGAAAACCCATGTTCTAGATTTCTTAGATTCTTCTTCATTTTCTCAAAAATCTTCTCAAAAATTGATTGTTTCTAATTCAACACCTTTTTTATTGAGAAACCCTTTATCATGGATTGACACCACCATGTGTGACCTGGATGCGAACCAAGGCACAAAAAACATGATGGGGGTTATATCTTCAAAATCTATGGGACCATTCTTGATTTTGGCAGGCGCGCATGTGCAAACATTCAAACTTGGGTACCGAAACAGTTGTGGTACTAGAACACTTGTGGTATCGGAACAGTCATGGTATAGGGACAGGGCTAACATTATTCATTAGTAAACGTTTCTTAAATATTCATATTAACTCACCAACAACTTAGGAAACATAAATAAATAAACAACTATACCTCAAAATACTTGTTGCGAGGGTTTTTAGGCTTGAAGGCATGAAAATACATGATATAAAGGTTAGATTCGAGTATGGGAGTGGGATTAAAATGGAGAAAAGGGGTATCAAAATGTGGAAAAATGGGAGGCCAACACCCATTTCAAGCAATTGGATATGTATTTACAAGATGCCTATCCATGGATTACCAAGAAAAGGAATTGTTGATTATTTTGTAGCTTCGGGAGGTATTCCCACTAGTGGCCTTGGTTTCAGGCAGGTAAGAATCTTCGTTGGCACCATATTACACATTTGTTTCAGTGAAAATACCCTTGGATTTTTTTGGGGGATTCATGGGTTTGGTGATGGGATTTGTGGGATTTTTCAAGGACTTCACACCCACAAAGAGGAACAAAACATTATAATTTAATGTCAAGTTTAGTGGAGGGATCCTTAGAGTAAGCTAAGGGATTTTGACCTCAAATTAAAATCCTATATAAGGAGAGGAGAGATTGTGACAAATATCATTGTGTCATTATGGAGTTAGCATAAGTGAGTGAGAACTGGTGTTAGGAGCTTGGAAATTTCAACAAGGGAATTTCTGCAACTTTGGAAAATATAGGCTAGGGTTATGAATCTTCTATTTTATGTTCTTGGAAAGGAAATCACACGTGTGATGTGAGGAAGTTTTCACGTGTGGAAGAAAACTAGAGAAATAAGAAGTCACACAAGAGGTGTGGACCATATGTAAGTGTCTGTACAATATTTATGTACATGTACGTGGGTGTCAGTGGATACATTCACGTATGTATGTGATTTTCAATGGAGAAAGTCACATATGTACGCGGGTCTTAGTGGATATAGTCACAAACATACAACATGATTTTCTAGGTAGGTTCAGGTTGATACAGGCTGATGTCAAAAGTTGTACAACTGAAATTAGCATGTTATATATGTGGTCTACAACATATTTGTAAGTTGGGATTTGTCCTGAGAATTTTGTTTATTTTGTGATTTTTGAGAGGACTGGTTTTGTCCTGAGATTTGGTGATTTTTTAACAGTTGAGAGGGTTGATTTTCCCCTCAATAAATTGTGAATTTGAAATTTTAAAGAATTAAACTTTTTGTGTCTCAAGTGCATGGATGATTTATCTGTAATCTTGTCGTTTTTCACTGCTGTAATTTTAAGTCAATAATTTTACTATAAAATTGATCAATGATACAACTAGGGTTTATTGTTTGAGTCACTTGGAAGTAATTTTTAGATCCTAAATTAGAATAAAAATTGACATGGTTTTAGAGCTGAGGATTTTAAGGAAGAGAGGGAGTAATCTCTTGAGTCATCTACAGAGCCAATGAAGAAGAAGTACCTTAGGAAGGTCAGTGTTTTTTTTTTCATGAGTGTGGCCATTATTCTTCACAGTTACCACAACGGAGGAGAGGGGGAGGAAGCAACAAGCATCAACAACATAGGTTGATGAGGTGGTTGACTGTATTTAGAGGGATTTGTTTTTGGTACTCTCCCTTTGAGGTATAGTCTCTAGTGATGGGACTTGGTTTTTTATAGTGGAGCCGCATCCCATATGATAGAGCACGAGAGTTATTTGAGAGATTCACAAGGATTGACTCAAGCAAATGTGTGGAGCTTCGTATGGGGAATAGAAATGCATTAAATGGAACTTGGAAAGTATGATTCCAATTAGAGTTAGGGGATGTATTGAGGGTGACCAATATGCTATGGGTTCTAGAACTCAAGAGTGTGCTCTCGGTATAAGAGATTGAGAAGAAGGGATACCATATATTGTTCCAAGATGGAAAGTTGTTACTTATACCTAGAGGGTTTATCTTCAAATCAAAACCAGTGCTTGAAGTTAGAGAGAGAAACATATACATGTTTAAGGGACATCCTATGCAATCTATGGGCAGCAATAGCAGAGTGACATATATCAGGGAGTAGGTAGCTTCGAAGGTTGTACAGACTCAGAGGGTACCCGAATTTAGAAGGAGTCAGTAGATTCATATGGAGTCCAACCTTAGAGGGAGGAAATGGGATCAAAGGGAGAGGAATTCATTCATAGGGAGTTTATCCTTAGGTTCAGGTGGGAGAGAAGCATATTCCAAGACTGACACATATTAGGTATCATGGGTTGAGGAAGCTAGGAAGGAGGATCAGAAATGGGAGGCTTCTAAGAGTCATGTGTCTTCTGAGGAGGATCCATGCCATACAATAGGTTTTTTTTTCATGACAAAGGGATCTTTTAGTAAGGAGGACTAGAGTGTAGATGTGATAGCAGGTCTAATACAGGAGGACTAGAGTGAAACTATGATAGGAGATCTAGTATAGGAGGTAGATATACTTCCAGTATGGGAGACAAAAATGCATGCAAATGATGAAGGATAGAATACCTCCATCTCTAAGAGGGAGTGTTGATGATTTTGTAGGTTCAAGAGGTATTCCCACTAGTGGCCTTGGTGTCGAGCATATCAAAATATTCCTTGGAACTAGATTACACTTTATTTTCAATGGGTTTGGTGATGGGATTTGTGGGCTTGTGTAGGGGATTCACACCCACAAGGAGGGATAAGATATTCTAATTTAATGTTTAGTTTAGTGGAGAGCTCATTAGAGTAAGCTACAAGATTGCAATCTCACATTAGAATCCTATATAAGAAGAGGAGAGATTGTGATAAATAGCATTGTGTAATTATAGATTTAGCATAAGTGAGTGAGCACTTGTGCTAGGAGATTGGAAATTTTAGCAAGGGAATTTCTGCAACTTTGGAAAATATGGCATAGGGTTATGGATATTTTATTTTTTTTTATTGGTAGGGAAATCACATGTGTGAGGTGAGGAAGGCCACAAGTGTGGAAGACAGTTGTAGAAGGAAGAAGTCACAAGAGTGGTGAAGACTATACAAAAATGTCCATACATTATTTATGTACATGTACATGGGTCTCAATGGAGACAATTGTGTATGTATGTAGGTTTCAATGGAGACGATCGCGAATGTATGTGAGTCTCAGTCGATACAATTGAGTATGTACAATAGTTTTTTCTTGCAAGGAGCAAGTCCATACACGATGATGTAAGTAGCTGTATGAATGATATCAACAACCTGTATAGGTGGTTTGCAACAAATTTGTAAGTTGGGGTTTGTCCCAAAAATTTAGTTAATTTTATTTTTATTTTTGAGATGATTGGTTTTGTCCTCAGATTTGGTGATTTAGTGACAGTTGAGAGGGATGATTTTTCCCTAAGGAAATTCTGAATTTGATAGTTTACAGAACATATAATTTTGTGTCTCAAGTAGATGGATGATTTATCTATGATCTTGTTATTTTCGTTGTTGTAATTTTCAATCAATAATTTCAATTTAAGATTGTTCACTGATAGCATCTAGGGTTTATTGTTTGAGTCACTTGGAATAAATTTTAGGATCTGAAATTAGAATTAAAATTGATAGGAAATTCTACGATAAGGTTAGGAAAATTTGATCAATTTTTTACTGCCTCAATTGGAAATAGAATCCTCATGATTAGAACTAGGATATATTTGGTGGTGTCAAGGTATCTTGCAGTCACTTATTCTAACACTCAAGTTCTTCGATGGGTGGTCCTTCATTATGTCCTACCAGTTAAAAATTTTCTTCATTGCACTAGATTTACGGAGGTTGTGTAGTTTATAAAAGTTAAGCATGTGATGTGGTAGTGCAAGGTTTCTAAGAAGTTTAAAATTTGGATTACTTCTAGATACATTCTTCTCATTATTGCTCCAATTCATTGGAAAAGGGGTTTGTTCAGGGAAAAATGATGATTTGGCAGGCTGGTAGGAGTATGTAGAATGCATTCATATTCGTTGGCATTTCCTTCTTATAGAATATACATTGTCACATAGTTATATTTGCAAGAGGTAAATAACCCATTCAACCTAGTAGAATTTTTTACTTTCATATCTTATTTGGCTATCGAGTTTTTAACCAGGATGGACATTTGTTCATAAAGATAGAGATAGTCTTCTCATGGGAACTAAGGTAAATATGCTAGAAAAGAAGGAAAATATAGATGAATATGGTATTCTATTTGTTTCTTCACTTCATTGGAAATAGTTTTTTGTCTAGGGCCAAGTTATTGATTAAACAAACTAATAGGTGTAATACCCCTAGTCTGAAACCCAAGTGAAATGTGATTACAGTTGTGCACATAATCTGGTGAGCCAGGAACTTTTTGGGCTAGTGAGCCTATTTTGTATTACGTAATTTCACTCTGATTTTAATGAAAAAGCATCATTGTTGTAGACCATCCCAACAAAAAGAGTATGGGGGGATAAACTACACCGAAACAGAAAGGGGGATAAAGGTCTAGAGCTAGGACATGGAGCTTAAGCCAAGGAGATATTAATGAAATATTTCTAACAAAGGAAAAAAGGCATGAATATGATTTTTGTCCTAAGTCTTTGGAAAGGGGGAACAAATCACCAAGTGGTTCAAAAGGAAGTTTGAGAAGTGACAAGTGGCACTTCATTAACATGAGAAAAAAATAACAAACCGTAGTGCATTTTGGGGGGATCTCAATCATTAATTCAACCATTCTATTATGTTGTCCTGCTCTCCATCATTCGTACCATCTCCCTATTGTTTTTGTACGTACTTTCTTCCATATCCATTTTTCCTTGAGGATGATTGAAGCGGGATTTGTTGGGAATTAAATTGAACAAGTGGGTTGTCAAGCCTATGTGCATTTCTCTCCAAGTGAGAGAAGTGTTCATGAAGAAGAAGGTTTTAAAGCCTGTAAGCATTCTCTCCAGGTGAGATAATTGTTGGGAATGTTTTCCAAAAAGATGCCAAGATGCAGCTACAGAACTCTGATATTTCCTGTCTGTCTTGATGTTGAAGCCCAAAAGGGAAGTGGGGAAGTCGATGGGGAACACTCTCTGGTTAGGAAAAGTATGTGTGGAAACTATAGATTGTAGGATGCCTGATAAAACTTGGCACCTCAAATTTGAGCATTTCTTTAGAGAGACCTTGTCTATATAGGTTTTACTTGCCAAGTGGAGTTTAAGCACCAACTCGGGGGTGACCTGCTATCAGTTTGTGGGTAGTAGAGTCTAAGGTTGGGAGGAAAGTCGAAGTTCTGCATGCTTTTGGTGGATATTTATATCAAATAAGTGTTGACCATGTAATTTTTTAATTTACTATCTGAATGAACATATAATCTTGTGTTTGATATTTACTATGCAAATGTTCATGTACTTCTATTATGGGTATTTGTTGTGTTATTTATACTCAAACCATTTATGTACTCATGTGTTGGGTATTTGTTGTGTTATTTATAATTCAACACACTACTATAAATATGGTACAAAATATGTCATTTATGCATTCTCTCCCATGGTTATTACTTATGAAATTACACTTAAACTTGTACATAAATTGTAATATGTAATTGTTATTATGAGATTTCACTGTTGTAAATATTCCTTGAATACTTGCTGCCATAATTGTATAGAGATGTATATTATTATGCATATGGAGTATTCTATGAGTTTTCTTGGAGATCAACTCTTGAAATTGACGTGATCTAGCTAGTTCGATATCGGAAATGTTCTCTTTTGGCATGGATAACCCATGGGATGAATTTCCCCAAATTAGGGACGAGGAGTAAATAAATTAGAGTTTTTAGACTAACAACCTAGGATAAAATTAGATAAAACCTCGAAAAATTGACTAAGTCCCGAAGTAGACAAATAAGCCTATGAAATACCATGCTTTGTCTCAGATAGATTAGTTGTCTCCGATTACAGTACATCGAATCAATGATGATCGTTGATCATTTTTCTACCATAGGAGTAGTCCATGGTTAGGCTGCGATGAGACTGTAAATTGACCTAAGTTGTCGATCCATCAGAGCATGGATGGAATCAAACACGACCATTAATTATGAATGGAGCCATGGGAGTAGTCCATGAGAAGGACAAAATCAGACTTTCAACTAACCAGAGTCATTGATCCATCGGAGAATAATTCAGATTGATTGTGATCGTCCATCGCAGTGGGTCCTTCAGAGTGGTTTGGTCCACTCGAATGAAAATACTGTTATGGGAATACTCGCTAAGAGATAATATCGACCTTTGATCAACATAGAAACCCTTGGAAGTGATTGAGAGGAAGAGTGACATCATGTTGATGTCACGCTAATGGAAAGATCCTACTAATATGGGGAAGACATGTGGTGGCCTATAAATGGTCGACATAATCGGGGGTGGGTCCCTGTCGAGTTCAAACCCTTGGAAAGGTGATTTAATCAGGGTTTTTTCTCAGAGTTGGAATCATAGGATCATGACAATTGGTCGAAGCCTATATCCATTGAAGCATTCTAGGGAAAGGATGTTGGAGAACTCCTATGGGAAGACTCTGAGGAGAAATATTGATCGTCCATCGGAGCCAAGCTGAAAGTATTCCTAACTTTTGATCCTGATGGGTCTCATTTGGACAAGGCCATGAGGAAGGTGGTGTCACATTGACAAGTATGACATCACCCACCAATTGAATAGAGGACATGTGTCATTACCTGGAAGCATGTGGGACTAATTGACGATGACATATATGCCACATCAATCCACGTGGAGGGTCCATGTCTCAGGTGGCTATTGTGCCACATGGAAATGTGTTATGGAACTTTGAGGGGAGTGAAAAGTGGTGTGGATTGAGTGCCACATGTCAATCTAGGTGGAAGAATTGGGTAGAGACACATGTCCTAAGTTCTAACTCATATTCCACGTACGATCTCGCACAAGCAAAGATAAGGGGGGTGTCATCTAGATGACAAGTGATGTCAGCCGGTCTAGAGAAGAACACGTGGCAGTGCATAATTCATAGAAAGGACAAGAGGGAACCTTGTTGGCATAATACCTTTGGGATGGGTGGCTAGATCATATCCCTCAGATCCATTGGCAAAAGGTCTTAGTTATCCATTAGAGGAGTTTCAGTCGGATTAAGTTGCAGTCCAGTGGAAGTTACACTCTAGATGAATTACTCCAAAAAATGATTTGCATCGTCGATAAGAGAGTGGTTGCAATGAATTTCAACCATCAGTTTAATGTGGACCCCACATGGGAGTTTTCAAAGGTGGAAGGATGAATTGTTAAAATTCATGTAAGTTATAACCTCAACATTGTCTAGGTCATTGATTCACCAACTTCCAAGACCGTTAGATATGTTAGATTGTATGTCATTGGACTCGGGCCATCAGAGTGTGTAGGGAAGAGGTTTGCAGATACACTCTGATGGGGTAACTCTGACAATATAGAAAGACTTTGAATAGATTGGAGCCATTAATATAGTAGGCCAATCAAAAAATAACCAAGGAAACAGGTGGTATATGCCACATCAATTGCCACATTCGAATTATGTTAGTTCCACATCAAGTGACACATGTACCAAGGTGACACATGGACAACATGTAGCACTGAGGTGGAATTGAGGGTAGAAGGCCCATAAACTTTGGAGGGTTGTAAATTTTGATCCAAATCTCATAATTAAGCATGGTTATAGTCGCTAGAAATATCTAGAAGAGAAAAATCGTTCTACGAGGTCTAATTGGATAAAAGAAATAGTAAGGAAAAATCAAAATTTTGACACCCCATCAACCTAAATAAGAAATAGGGGGTCGTGTGATGTTACAAAGTGGTGTCAAAGCTCCAGTTTCAATACTAGGCCTGGATGGGCCAAATATTAGTTGCAAACTAATGTATTAATGTCAAGATGAGTAAGTATTTACAAAATAGTTATATTATTTTTGTTTAACATATATTACTACATGTACATTTTGAAAAATTAAGAGCATATAGAACAAAACAGGGACGAAAGTCATGTCAGACAAGGAAGAAACAAAGATGATTACAACCATGAGGATAAAATCATGGGATAGTGGATCAACATGAGAAATGAAAGAATTGAATCCAATGGACATGATGAAGGTAAACAAAAAAGCATAAAATTGGTGGAAACCATCACGAAACTGGAAAAATATGTCTGAAGTTATAAAGCAGATAATGAAAGGCTTAGGAAATACAAGGAACAAAGAGATGATTTCAACATCAAAATGTTACAAATCCTAGACAAAATAGAGAATAAAATGGATAAGGATTCAAAGTATAGCAAGGAAAAGGGGCATAGGTATCGTGACACAAGAAGTGAGATAAGGAGTGATGATGGACACCATCAAAACTCTCCTAAATAGTCAACTAGGAGGGCATTTAGTAGCTCAAGCCTATCCCCTTTTAGGAAGGATAAGAAGAAAACTATGACATATGAGATACAACGAGAGATGAATAATATTATGCCTCCTACTTTTTGATGGTGAGCACAAAAAGGATGAGGATGTCGAGACCTAGTTGTTGGGTATGAGAAAATAATTTCGGCTACATAACTATACCTCTCAAGAAGAAGGGAGAATAGAAATTTATCAGCTTAAAGGAAAAGAGTCAATGTGGTGGGATCATTTCGTAGAAGTGAAACACATTGATGACAAGAAGTTCACTTGGAAGGAGTTAAAGAGATATTTTGAAAATACATATTTAACCAAAGGGTATTATGATAGGAAAATGAAACAAGTATTTGAACTGAAACTTGGAATCTCATGACCATTGACGAGTATGAAAGAAGATTCTTAGAGATGTTGGAATATGTTCCTTTTATAAAGGATGAACAAGTTAAAATTTAGAGATACCTAAGTGGGTTGTCATCATTTATCAGTGTTAAACTATAATATTATGATCCCAATACACTGGAAGAATCCATAAGGAGAGATAAATGTCTCTATGATCAACATATAGGAAGACCAACTTTCCAAAAAACTCGGGAAGGAAAAAAAAAGTAATATGGAGCAGAGGAAGAAGGGAAACAAACCCCCATTTTACAGAAATAATAATCAAGGACAAGTAGTTTCCAAAGAGCCTAGAATGGCTAAAACCATGGGACAAAGACCAAGGAAAAAACCCATAAAGTGTTGGGATTGTAATGGAGACCACATGTATTTGGAATTTCCTCTTAGAGATGAAAAAATGAAGGTTTTTCAAAATGTACAACAAGCTGAAATGGTTGAAGATATGGGAAAACATGTACCAATAATTATGCATCCATAAACAACAAACAAGACCAATTTTAGTCTCACATGGTTGAAGTAAAAGGTAATATCAACAACCAAACTATTGTTTTTTTAATTGAATCAGGATATATTAAAGGTTATCTATATCCTAATATGGTAGAAATGTTTCATTTTCCAAAAAGCAAACTTGGAAAATATTGGTTCGTACAACTAGCTACCGGAACTAAAAGGAAAAGTAATGAAATGGTTAAGGCATGTCCCATGAACATGAATGGGTTGAATACCAAAGAAGACATGAACATCATACCCTTGGGATATTATGACTTCCTCATTGGTATGGATTGGATGGACAAGAACCATGTTTTTTTGGACTATTACAATAAATCCTTAACTTGCTTGGATGAGGAATGAAACTTGAGGAAAGTATAGGGTATTCCAAGAGCTATGACTATTCGAGAAGTTTCATCCCTGCAGCTGAAGAAAAGTTTTATAAATATATGTCAAATATTTGTAGCACATATAGAGGAAGATCCTAAGGACAAGGTGCCAAACATTGAGGACTATTCAGTCCTAAAAGAATTTGAAGATGTGTTTGGTGAAATTCCCAGGTTACCACCCAAAATGGATATTGATTTCTCAATTAATATAATGCCTGGAGTATCCCTTGTATCCAAGGATACTTATAGGATGAACATACGCAAGTTGAACGAGATACAAATGCATTTGGAGGAAATTTTGAATAAAGGGTATATATGTCCAAGTGTATCACCTTGGGGTGCACTGGTGTTATTTGTGAAAAAAAAGGATGGCACTTTGAGACTTTGCCAACGATAGATGACCTATTTGATAAACTAAAATATGCAAAGGTATTTTCCAAGATTGATCTTAGATATGGATATCATCAAGTCAGAATTAAATAAGAGGATATTAGTAAGACTTCCTTCAGAACAAGGTATGGCCACTACAAGTTCATAGTGGTGCCATTCAGATTGTCGAATGCACCAATTGTTTTCATGTGTTTAATGAATGTTATTTTCATACAATACTTGGATAATTTTTTCATTGTCTTTATGGATTTCATTTTCTAAATAAGAACATGAGAAACACTTGAGGAGGGTGCTCCAAGTATTGAGAAAGCATCAACTTTATTCCAAGTTGAGGAAATTCTCCTTCTACCAGAGGCAGATTCATTACTTGGGCCATATCATATCATGGGAAGGGATAGCAGTAGATCCTGGAAATATAAAATCCATCGAAGAATGGAGAACACCAAGAAATGTCTTTGAGGTGAGGTCCTTCATGGGACTTGCATGTTATTATAGGAGGTTCATCAAAGGGTTTTCCAAAATTGCACACCCAATCATATCTCTACAGAAGAAGGGTGTGGAATTTGAATGGACTCCTGAGTCTGAAAGATTCTTTCAACACTTGAAAATATTACTCACAAGTGAACCCATATTAAAAATTGTTGATCCTAATGAAGATTTTATTTTATGCACCGATGCATGCAAAGAAGGGATTGGTGGAGTCCTTAGTTAGAATAGCCATGCATTGTGTTATGGATCATGGAAGCTGAAAGAACATGAGATATTGTATGCTACTCATGATTTGGATTTGGAATTTATTTTTAATGCCTTGAAAACGTGGAGGCACTACCTTATGGATAGAAATTTTGAGTTGAGAACATATCATAATGGTCTGAAATATTTATTCGGATGGTCAACCCTAAATGTCAGGCAAAGAAGATGGTTAGAATTCTTCAACGAATATGATTTTGATATCAAGCACATAAAAGATAAAGAGAACAAAGTGGTCGATGCACTCAACAAAAGGGTACATGAAATACATTTTGCAACCATTAGTATGTACAAGTCTGATTTACAAAACAAAAATTTAGAGCCAACAAAATCAGATCAGATGTACCTTGAAAAAAAGGGAAAATTACAGCAAGGTAAAATACAGTTGAAAATTTAAAGTAATGAGTTGAGGGAAGAACAAATACTCATGTTCAAAGGGAGAAATTATGTTCTAGATGAACATGAGTTGAAAAATTTGCTATTAATAGAAATGCACAAAGTATCTTATCTTGGGAACCTAGTCTACCAAAAGACAATTATAGTTGTCAAAAAGAAATACTATTGGCCAGGAATGAAAAAAAAGGTTGGATATTTCATTGTTAGGTGTCTTGAATGTCAAAAAGTCAATACATAACACAAACACCCAACTGGTTTGTTACAAGCCTTTCCCATTCCTGAGTGGAAATGGGAAGTTGTAACCATGGATTTCATTACTAAGCTACCCAAGACTGCCAAACATCATGAGTCCATTATGGTAGTTGTAGACAAGGTTACTAAAGCTGCCCATTTTATTCATGTGAAGATAACCCACAAGGAAACCAACATTTTTTATATCCTTTTGAAGGAATTAGCCAAACTTCATGGTAAACCTAAGACAATTATGTTGAATAGAGATCCCAAGTTCACATCGAATTTTTGAAGGGGAAATTCAAAGGATTTGGGATAGATCTAAATTTCAACACAACTTATCACCCTAAGTCAGATGGAAAAACAAAGAGACTCAATCAGGTAATAAAGGACATGTTGAGAACATATGTCATGGACAAACCCTCAAAATGGGAGGATTATTTACACCTAGTTGATTTTTCTTACAACAATGGGTACTAAGCATATATTAATATCTGTTTGTTGGAGGCACTATACAAAAGAGGATGCAACACATTTGTAAGTTGGGCCAATCTAGTTGATAAGACAATAGTAGGGCTAGATTTACGCAGGTATATGGAGGATCAGATAGTGAAGATAAAATAGAACTTGAAGGATACCCAATACAAGTAGAAAATTTGTGTTGATAAACATAGAACTCCTAAATAATTTCTAGTAGGCAACCATGTATTTTTGAAAGTAAAATCAAGGAGAAGTTCCCTAAGGTTGGGGAAGTTATCAAAACTGTAAACAAGATATTGTGGATCCTTCAAAGCCTTGGAAAGTGTTTTCCCTATAGCATATATTCTTGCATTACCCACATCCATGTGTATTCGTAATGTTTTTCATGTATACTTACTTAAAAAGTGTGTACCTGATACTAAACATGTCAGTGATTGGAATGTGATTCAGGTGGATCTAGAGGGACAATTCCAAGTACAGCCAGTATGCATTTTGTACCGAAAAACCAAGAAACTATGGAATCGAGTCATAAATATGGTAAAGGTCCAATGGACCTAGTATGGTACTGAAGACGCAAATTGGGAACACTAGGATTCTATGTAGGCAGAGTACATGAATATTTTTGTAAATTTTTGAACTTTTGATTGTATATGTGTATATACTACACTGAGGATAGTGCATAAATAAGGGGGATGGGAATATAATACCCTTAGGAATGTAATTACAATTGTGCACATAGGTTGGTGAGCTAGGAACGTTTTGGGCCAGTGAGCCTATTTTTTATTATGTAATTTCACTCTAAATTTAATGAAAAAGAATCATTGTTGCACACCATCCTTACATAAAGAGTATGGGGGGATAAACTCCACTATATGAGAAAGGGGTATAAAGGTATAGATCTAAGCCATGGTGCTTAAACCAAAGAAATATTAATGAAATATTTCTAACAAAGGAAAAAATGCATGAATGTGATTTGTGTCCTATGTCTTTGGAAATGGGGGATGAATCACCAAGTGGTTCAAAAGGATGTTTGAGAAATGACAAGTGGCACTTCATGAGAATGAAAATAAAATATAAAACCTTAGTGCATTTTGGGGGGATATCAATCATTCATTCAACCATTCGATTAAGTTGTCCTTCTCTCAATAATTTGTACCATCTCCTTGATAATATTGTATGTATTTTCTTACATATCCATTTTTTCTTGAGTGTGCTTGAAGCAGGATTTGTTGGGAATTAAATTGAAGAAGCAGGTTTTTAGGCCCATGTGTGTTACACATTATTTTGGTCACCTCGGTGATCACCTGACAAGATGTGTTCATGTTCCCTGAAAATATTAAAAAGAGACTTTCTCCATGGGAAAAGTGATTTTCTTTCCTCCTTAAAAAACCATGTCAAGGAAGGTCCTTTTTGCATGGGGTGAGACGATGCCTGATCGTCGTACTCTGCCTTGAACCTGGACTGCAAAGTTGTCGCATGATACTTGTGCATAGGGTGCGACGATTCTTAAAGCATGAGAAAAGTCAAATTTCACAAATGTTCTATAAGGGAATCTTCTAGAAGATGAGGTGGCCTCCGATTGGTTTGGATCTTACTCACTTCTCTGATTTGGTGAGATAATCCTAATCTCTTCATCCATCTCTCTTTCACACTATATAAAGAGGGATCTCTCATGGAAAAGGCTAAGGTTAAATAGGCTAAGATTTGTATGGAGATTTCTACTTTAGATTATGCTTGAGAGTTTTTCTTTAGTTATTCAAGTCATATTGTGGATCTTCTTCATTCAAGGCATTGGAAAAAAGGTGTGTGTGTTGAAGCAAAGAGCCATCGAAAGGGGACCTTGAAACATCAAGGAATTGGTTGTATTCTCCACTTTCTATTCACTTAATACAGTGATACATTTCTTCCCTATATTATCATCTCATCTTATATTGTCTAATTCCTTGATCATATACATAGACTTCATTAGAATATACATATCTTTGTTTTCCCTCTTTGTTAGTTTGTGATTCTTAGACAAGCTTACTATTCCGAAAACTCAAGGAAGGATCTACAAGGATGACACTAGCAAGAATCAAGCATCGTTTAAAAGGTATGTCACTTGTATCTCATTAAACTAGTTTATATGATGATGAAGTTTAAGGCAAAGTGTCTAGATTTTTCTATTTTGTTCTAGTTTCTTGTGGAAGTTAGGGAGATCTGTTTGTGTCCACACTTATCGATTAATCCAATAACAAAATTGGCGACCATACTGGGGACATGACTTTCTTTTGTTTTTTTCCCTCTTATTTTCTTTTAGCCTACCTTCTTTTGGTTAAATTCATTCTCTGAGTTTGTGGGTGATCCATATAGACTCCCTTGGTCTAAAATTTCAGTAAGAATTTTTGTTTTTCCTTCCATTTTCCTTTAGTTACAGAGATCATCGCATTGTACTATACATACAGACCACAACGATCCTCTGACATCGCACTCTACTAGTGCAAACCAGTGTGACGATGTCACGCTGTACCCTATTGAAAGAATGTGACGACCTTATATTGTCACAATGTTTCATTGATTGAGAAACATTTTTGTTTCCATTTGACAAAAGGCTTTCCTATCATTTCATTTTTTTCTACATTATAGTTTCAATTTGAGAATCGTGTTGAGTGTGTGTTAATTTTCTTGGATTACGCTTTATTTTCTTCATTGCGTCTCTGATCTATTTTGAGAAAGAAGGAACTGAAGTCATTGTTATTTTTAGTGATCTTTCACAAGAAAAATATTGCATTCAAAATATGTGTTAAAAGAGAAAATTGGAAAATTTTGTAACTTTTGGTTATTTGGAATTTTGTTCATTCAAAAATTGAGAAATTGTGTTTCATAGCTTTTGTAGTTGAAAGAGATACCTTATCCCTACTATAATTAAAGTTCATCGAATTAAAAGATTTCATAATCATCCATTCTTTCATTTTATTGGGTCAAGGTCACATACATCATTAGTTTCATTTCCATTTCCCTTTTGAGTAAACAACAACCTTTAAAAATACAACATAATTTTAAAATTTATTAGCAACTTTTATTTTCTAGAAATTCTCCTCACCAACATTAGGTAGGATAGTGCTTTGGAATAGGTTGCAAGGCACACTCTCCAAAGCATCAAAACACACAATAGTATCTTTTGATAGGGATATTTCAAATCCACTTGCTACATTTTGTCCTAGGAAGCCCTTATAACACAAGGGTCAATCATGAGGTCACATTAAGACTGGTTGAGTTACTCACCCTACTTTGTCGGTCTTAGTGTAGAGATTGCGCATATTATTGGGGTCACTTGAGAATAAAATCCTGTGGGGACCTTATCGAGTTGATTTCGTGATAGATACCCTGCCTTTGTGCGTGGATCAGACTGTCGACTTTTTCCCCAGGAATGATTGTCGTAATTGGTAGCCTTAGAGGCCTATCTCTTTAGGGTATTTACACGAGGTGACTGTGGAGGGGAAAGTCTTCATGGTACCTGGAATCGATGTTGGCCAAACTCACTCGGGCTCCTTAGAGGGTATAACCATGATTATGTGTGGGAGCTTGCACCATGGTGTAAGTCCATTAAACAGGTCATTAACGTAACTTTTCCACCCGCTTTATCCCAACCCTTTCTTGTCTTGATTTCACGACATTGGATTTCATCACCAACTAGTGACTTCAAAATAAGAAGGTTTGTTTTCTTGGTTTGATTTCTAGATTTTATTAGTGAGTGTTGTTTGTTTCTCTAGTTGGCCATATATTTGTTTCATTCTTTATTTGGTGCGGCCAACATCATCCCTCGCTATTCAAGTAGGATGCAAGGACTACCCCCAGAAGATTTGGAAGATTACGTTCCTTTGCTTCCCAATTCACTAGAGGGGTCTTCTAAAGGAGTAGTCAATAGCAAAGTAGCCTTTGAGATTGGAAGTTCTACACCATTAGAGGAGTCAATACTTCTCATAAACCTATTATTGATTCTTAGAGAAGATAGAATTTTTATCCGGCTAAATTCATTGGGAGAAATTGTTACTGAAGATCATATTCAAGTACCTACTAGACCTCACACAGAGTCTAGTGTGGACAATCCACCCTTTCAGAGTAATTCATTTAGAACTCTGGTTCATACTGCTAGAATTTTTATTCCTAGCTCTATCCCTGTCCGTTCATTTTGGAGGACTTCTTCAGGACATGGTATTTTTGACAGGCTAGGAATGAGTCCTAATAAACCTATGGCATCACAAATGCATGTGACTTCTACTACCTATACAGTACCTTTAGATGATTTTAGTGGCACAACCAGTAACGTTTTCATAGTTGCATACCAAGTATTGATTGGTTCTCACTTGATTCTTCCTCTCCAGATCGCTAACTCTACCATGATCCAACAAGCTACAATTGTTTCTACTGGGAATGTGGTCATCACTCAAGATCCTATTGGAACTCCACTCTTGCTTAGATCAAATCCGTCACTTCCCCCTGGGTATAACGCTTTGAATACCTCCATTTCTATTCCTGCCCAGAATCCATCTAGAGGGTCTAATATTTTTGTTCCTCCTAGGTATAATGATGCTAGTCATTTTGTTCCTACACATACCCAGGTTCTCTCCAGGGGGCCTTACGTTCATCCTCCACCTTTGCCTATTAGATCTAATTGTATTGGCCCTATTAGCTCCAATCCAGTTGGAGGCACCAGTCATTTTGTTGCTTCTGGTTTTCAGATTCCTGTTGGAGGTTAAACTCAAGCTAGGGGGAAACCTCAAGTTGGAGGTCAACTTCAAGTTGGGGGGAAACCTCAAGTTGGAGGCCATAACCCAGTTTATGGGAAAATTATACCTGGATTAAAATCTCAACCTTGGAATCTTCCATTCCAAGGTAATCAACAACCGTCTGGGGGGAAACATCCTCAAGTTAATTCTTTTGTACGCCTGATCTCGGGAAACCGTATCCAGGTTTTATGAATCCTAATTGGGGTCAAACGTTTGAGTCTAATGTTCCTCTCCAGGGGAGCATACCTAATCAACCAACTCTTTTTGGCTATTCAACTCAAAATCCTCCACATCTGAATATGTCAGAATTGTCTAACTATCTACACACTACTTATGGTCCTATTGGTATAACTATAGGACTACCTCCTCAAAAATACCAGTTCCCTCAAATGAACAAACAATTTCCATTTCTTGCTACTTTGGATTTACCATATTTATCTAGGATTTTGAATGATCATATTTTTCATTCTCCTTATTGGCCCATCATACGAGATAAATTACCATCTGACATTCCTAAGTTTGACAGTCAATCAAGAGAAGACCCAAATAATCATGTCATGACATTACATCTTTGTTGTTTGTCTAACTCATTGATGGATGACTCGATTAGATTACGAATTTACCAACAAACTCTCACGGGTTCAGTAGCCAAATGGTATATTGAGTTACCATGAGGATTCTTTAATGAATTCAAGACCCTAGCCATGGACTTCTTAATGCATTACCGGTTGCCTATAGGATATGAGACAGGAATTGAAATTTTGAGATCATTTAAACAATCCTCTTCCACTCATATTTCTGATCATATCCATGAGTGGAGGAGGAGAAGATGCTTAATCAAAGTTCCCCTTCCTGATCAACTATTGGTTGAGTGGTTTACTAAATCAATCAATGTTCCTATATCCTGTGATGTTTCCATGGGTGGTGTCATCATTGAAGAGAAGGCGGTTATTCGTGCTGAATATCTGGATCTTATTTATTCACAAACAAACACACTCTATGACTTGATCCCTGATGCTCCTCGTCCATCCACGAATCCTACCCCAACACAGCCAATAGCTTTTGATGCTGCTGATGGTGTGATTGGCACTTTTCATGCTGAGAATTAGTATACACAAGCCAATCATACCAATCCCAAGTATACTACTTCTAATGTACAAAATACTCTTACTCCTACCCCTTCTCCCAGTAAAACTTCTTAAGTTAATTCGGTTCAATCTACACCTACCGGTAAAAATAAAAATAAAAAGAAAGGAAAGGGTAAGAATAAGGAGGACAAAAATAATAATCAACAATCCAAGAAACCAAAAACACAACTTGTTGATGACAAAGATAAGCTTAAACCCTGTTATCCTTGCCTTATCTATGGTGAGGATCATTATATGAAAGATTGTCCATGACGTGTTGAGGTCACTAAGTTCCTACAAGGGACCAGAAAACCTCTGACACCCGTCATCCTGTCACAACCTTTACCTTCTCAGTAGCAGGCCCAATTGGTCATTCATGACCAACCTTCTCCCTCTACCACATATTACGTTCTTATGTGTATTGGTGATTCCAAGAATAACGAGATTGCAGTCGCAACTCGAGCCAAAGATTATTCTCCTTAGAAAGAGAAATTTGATGATTTACCACCTTCATTGGTTCAACCTCCCCCCCCAACTTCACCTCCAAACGGTCTTCTTCATGTCGAAAGACTGGACCTAAATACAATTCTTCATCCTCCACCCAAAGGTGTTGTTCGAAATTCTTCATTTAATCCTCATGCATGTGCTGTCCAAAACTATAGTATTGTACAATACCTTGCACAAGCACCCTATGCGATGTCGGCTCTCGAAGTCCTTCAAAGTTGTCCTACTCGACGGAAGACATTGTTAAAGGATATTGGTGGAATTGATCCTACTGATACTAATTTGATAATATTTGACTTGGAATATCGTATTCCAAGGCTTCCTCCTCAATTAGCATTTTAGATCCAAATTGTTGTGGAAAATAAGAATATTTGTCGAACAGTTATTGATGAAGGAGCCTCGACTTGTATTATGTCCATTACTTGTTACAAATCTATTGGCTATTCTTCCCTTACCGAGTCACACAATACTCTTAAGGCCTTCAATGGTACATGGTTTAAACCTTACAATGTTCTTCCTTTATTGTCTATTACGTTAGAAGGTAAGGCACTTAATGTCGAGGTCGAGGTCTTTGATGCACCTCTTGATTACAAATTTCTACTTGGACGTAGCTATATTGACTCCAAGTGCACAATTGTTTCTACTCTTTTTCATGTGTTATGTTTCCCACACTAAGGAAAGGTCATTACTATCGATCAACTATCCTTATTTAATTCTGATTCACATACTAGCAACGTACCTTTTATCTCAAAAACACCTCCTGATTATGAGAATGTCAGCGTGGGTCTTTTAAAATATTCAACCTTGATGGGTACATTTCCTATTGCACCACCTGATATTCCTCCTCCTTTTGTTGACTCAATTAACATGATATCAACCTTTGTTCATGAAACCCCTGAGTCTTATGACCCATGGATAGTACCTAGCTCTGGTGACTGTCTTCGTTATGTTGACTGAATGTCTTTAAGTCCGGTGGAATCAGCTTATCAAGTTATTCAATCGACAACCCCTTCTCCTCCTTCTCTCGGTGATACATCTCCTGATCTGTTTCACGTGATCTTTCCTACTAATGAGATGATCATGACGGTCATGTCTATGGAAGATACTCCATGGGACGATGGACATCATCATTCTATTCTCTTCCTAGAACGAGATACCATAGAGAGTTACCAATGGATTTCGACTCTGTCGACCGTTGTTGTTATTTATTTTGTTCCTGAGTCAACACACGATGTTTTGTATGAAGGAAACTTGAGTAGTATTTCACCTACCATTCCTCTCGACATATCGATTAAACCCTGAGTCGTGGAAAATGTTCATATCAATGCATCATGTTCTACTAATGAGATCTTCAGTTATAAATCCCTTTTCCAATAATTTCATAACATTTTTGCCTGGAGTTATAAAGAAATGCCTGTTATTGATCCTGAAATTGTTGTGCATGAGATTAAGACTTACCCGAATGCTAAACCCATTCGACAGAGACTTCGTCCGGTACATCCATGTAAAGTTGTTGCTATCAAGATTGAAGTTGAAAAAATTATTAAAGATGGTTTTGTCTGTCCTGTGGCTTTGACCGATTGGGTGTCCAATATTGTTCCGGTAAACAAGAAACAAGGCACGATCTGTGTTTGCATAGATTATAGGGATATAAAAAAATCTTGTTCGAAAGAAAATTATCCAAACCCTTTCGTTAACGGGATCGTTGATGAATGTTCCAGGAGTGAAATATTCTCCTTGATGGCCGATTTCTCCAGCTATAATCAAATCAATATTTTACCTGCGGATCAACACAAGACTACTTTTATTTTCCCTTGGGGAACCTTCGCCTACCGAAAACTACTGTTTGGTATAAAAATTGTTGGTGCAACTTTTCAACGCACTATGTATTATGCTTTTCATGAAATTAAGCACATTTTACAACCCTATATAAAAGATCTATCGACACATTCTATGCATCCTCAAGATCACCCGACACATCTATGGCCATTTTCCTACGTTGTCGTTATTATCGTATACGTTTGAATCCACAAAAATGTGTTTTTTGTGTGGAGTCTGGACGACTTCTTGGTTTTATCGTGTCTATACATGGGATTAGGGTATACCCCTTGAAGGTTGAGGCTATTCTCAATTTGCCTCCTCCTTCCATACTACACCAACTCCAAAGTTTGCAAGGGAAGGAAAACGTTTTACGCCGATTCATTCCAAACTACGCTAAATTAACGAAAGGATTTACTTGGCTTCTCAAGAAAGGTTACGATTTTGTATGGGACGACAATGCAAACAGGGCCTTTGAAGCTTTGAAACTCACCTTAATCCGTACACCACTGTTGTTTCCACTTGATTATAGTCGAGATTATTTCATGTACTTAGCTGCTTCGAACTCTACCATTTCTATGGTTTTAGTCCAAGAGTATGATTCACACGATGAGAATGTTATATATTATTTGATTCATATTCTCACGACCACCAAAACAAAATATTTACATGTGGAGAAACTGGCCTTGGTAGCTGTTCAAGTTGTTCAACGTTTTCGTCACTACATCCTATTACGTGGAACCACAATCATTTACAATTGCAACCCCATGCAACATATCCTTACTTGACAATTGTTGGGGGGCAAGTACTCTAAATGGATAGTTATTCTCCAAGAGTTTGATTTGGAGTTTGAATGCACCAAGTCAAAGAAGTCTTTGGTTTTTTCCAAATTGATATGTGACCTTCCCTCTACTGAGACATAAACTGTGGCAGAGGATTCCTTACCTGAAGAATCCCTCTTTCTGATTAGTTTTGATGACATATGGTATGGAGATATCATCATTTATCTCGAGACCCAAACTTTATGGCCTGATATTTCTAGTACACATCATCATTGTATCCAGTATCAAGCCTGTCAATACATCATTCTTGGTGACAACCTTTACCATTGTTGTATTGATTCCATATTTCGACGATGTCTCACCTACGATAAAGATGAGAAAGATTTGAATGACTGTCACTATAGATCATGTGATAGTCATATGTCTGAGTATGCCACTGCGCAAAATATCTTACGAGCTGGTTATTTCTAGCCTTCATTGTTTAAGGATTGCATTACTATTGTCCAGAAATGCCACGCTTGTCAAACTTACAACAATAAGATTTGATCTCATCCTACTCCTCTTCACCCTGTAATTTTCGTTGGTCCATTTGTTAAATGGGGTATTGACTTCATGACATGTAACCCTCACTCATCCAGGGGGCATGGATACATTATTGTAGCTATGGATTATTTCACTAAATGGGCCGAGGTGATGCCTACATTTGATTATACCTGGAAAATTGCACCATTTTTCATATTCAATCGTATCATTACTAGATTAGGTGTACCTCAAGCCACCGTTACTGATCACGGTAGTCATTTTCCCAACTTCATGATGTCTGAACTTACTGAGAAGTTGGGTCTTCGACATGAAAACTCAACCCCCTATTATCCATAGGTCAATGGCCAGGTTGAAGCAATCAACAAAGTTATGACTACTATGCTTCAACGGATGGCGGGAATTCATAAGTCAAATTGGCACATGATGTTGTTCTCAACATTGTGGGCCTATCAGACATCTGTTAAGTCTGCCACAAGATTCATACCTTTCCGGTTAGTATATAGTATTGAAGCAATTTTTTCAATTGAATGTGAAATCCCATCTTTGAAACTAGTTGTCGAACTTATCCCCAACAACTCAGCTGAGGAGGAACATCTTTTGTATTTTATGCAATTAGACGAAACCTGTCATGATTCTTCCTTAGTTATTGAAAATAAAAAAAAGTGTGTCAAAGATCAATATGACAAGCATCTCAAACCACATGTTTTTTCTGAAGTTGATCTACTTCTTATTTACGAACAAGATCGTGATTTACTAGGAGCCGATAAATTCGAGCCCATGTGGTAGGGTCCTTATATTGTGAAATGAGTGTTGGAGAAAGGGGATTGTGAACTGGTGGATTATGATGGAATTCCTTTGAGTGAACCCATAAATGGGCTTTACTTGAAGAATTACTATGCTTAAATCATTTTTGCATGAGTTCTTTGTATTTTTAGTGTATCATAATCTTGTGTGCTTTTTCATTTTTTGGTTTCACCCTTCAGCTGCTTACCTTGCATTGTGCTTGGTTTCCAGATGTCGATGTATTCACTACCCTACATTGGATTCGCTGATGGCGCTAGTCACAGTACTCAAAACTTAGCATCTGTTGCTTGGGCAATCTATGCACTACGAATGAATTGATCAGTCTACATGGTGTTTTCCTTGGTCGTGAAACTAATAATATCGTGGAATACAGTGCAATTATCAAGTTGTTAACTGATGTTGTTTCACTTGGAATCCTTCATATTATTGTACGACTTGATTCATAGTTAGTAGTACTACAATTGAGTAACATTTATTCTATCTGAAGTCCTACTTTTTTAAGGGTATATTTACAAATTAGCCTCTTGGAACGTCATTTTGATTAAATTGAATATCAACACATTCCTAGATGTATAAATACATTAGCATATGCATTGGCTAATTATGTGTTAGAAAGACATTTGAGACATTTATAAAATCCAATCACACTTTGTACATAAAAACAAGTAAGACAATAGGAGCCTTATATTTATAAGGATAAAAGTTTACAAAAAGTGTTTTTGTCCAAAGCCCAAAATATCAAAAATGTGAAGCTCATAGCTTCATGTACAAAAGCATCAAGGATGTTGCTCGCTATAACAAGCGACTACCCATGATACTCTACAGAGCATTCAACCGATGGATGGAGATATGCCCACTGTGTGGCATTGGTAGTGCCTAGGGAGATCATCTGCAGTAGCGTCAAGGACATGCATGGTCAATCCCTCCAAGTTATGTTCCATGGCCTCGAGGTCCATGACAACAACTCTTGCTATGGCACCTCTCTCTCTGCGCCTATGGATGGGAGATTATCTCAGCAAACGATAATGTCCCACATCTGCATTGATGAGAGAAATTGATTATTCATCAGATGAATAACACAAAAATCATGTTATATCATTAAAATAACAAAAACATTATATAAAAAAAAATTATTTCGTGCATATGTCCCCCCACTGGAACCCATCAGGAAGAGACAAATTTGTATCTCCATGGAAGTCTACTATGATATATGCATAATCTTCAACCATGCGTAGTTGATTCCTCAACCATTGGAAGAAGACATCATCATATTTGACGATGGGAACACCTCCATGCCGAGCCATGAGATCTACCCACCTCTTCATCCTTAGATTTTGTGGAGTGGGTATACCCCACTCCACCTGCAAGCATAGGATAGAGACCTTCTCTAGGAACAAGGATACCAAAATATACCCATATCCAAATTGTTTCAACCCACCATTTCGGCACTTGGTAAATTGTTTCTTCATTCGTTTTAGGATCCCATCGCACTATTTGAAGACTCTGGGCTCCATACATTCTATGGCATACTGAAAATGGCTCTGCAGAGCCATATGAGGAGTTACACTTTCTGCCATGCGAGTGATAGTATACAGGATAGTCTGCAAAGGTAAATCTCTGAAATCCCTGATAGCTACTTTATCGCTATGTTTCTTAGTACCTGGCACACAATGATGATACACATAGTAGTCCATGGGCTCACCTCCACCCTTGCTACCTGTAAGTGTCACCCGTGAACCATGACGAGATAGTCTTGTTAGGAAATAGATACCCTTGATATCTATAGTGAGGGTGTGGACACCTACGTGGAATGCCTGCTCATTCACATCCCACATGTGAACCAAGTACTCCAGTAGTCTCAATTGGGCTCTCATGCCCTGAATCCTGAAGAATTTTAGTAACCCACACTGCCTAAGGGCCATAAATGTTCCCGGGTCATTCCCGAAAAAGTAATATTCTTCTTCATTCTCTCGTTCACACCACTCCAACATATTAACCGAGGAAAGCCTGCCAAAGAACCATAAGTTGAGATTAGAAACATAAAATTATTTCTTAGGGGTTTTTCCTAGTTAGGTTCATCTTTTTTAATTTTTTGGTTGCGGATGTCGCAGTTCTGTACAATCGTATAGTGCGACGTCGCCGCACCGTACCTATAGGGTCACTTGTGATGATCCTAGATCATCGCAGTTCCTAATATAAGGCACCTGAGATGACCTCAACACGCGGATAACCCCTAAAAGTTGACTCAAAAACACAATTTTAACCAATAAAAATCAATTTTGAAACCATGAAAAGATGAAGGAGAAAGAGACTACCTCTTTGGCGAAGATGATTCATGAAATGATCCGTCGTATGCTCCACACTCAACAGTTGAAAATCGGGGTGAAAAGGGGCTTTGGAGCAATATTTCGTTAAACTTACAAATGAAATGGTAAAATGGTACTTTTAACGTATTTTATTGACTTTTATCACTTTTTATCTACAAATTATATTATTTTTATTCTTTATCCAAGCCCTAAATTCTTAACAACTTTATAAGTGATTGATTTTTGTAGATTAAAAATTCTAGAGATGAGACGTTGGAACAAGGGTCCACCCCTTTTTGGTTTGTTTTTATATTTTTTGCATGTACAAATCCTTTTAGGGTTTTTCAGGAAAAACTCTGAGTAGAGTCTTAATTCTTTCTCACGCTCGTGAAACCATGAGAATGTAATCAAGTAGTCTTTTGTCATTTTTTCGAACTCGTAATGGTGACACGAAAAACGAAACCTATGGAGTATCCTTTAAGCTCTTTTCAAGCTCCCTAAACATGCAAATATAGCCGAGCAACCTTGTTCTTTTCACGCTCGTAAAAGTATTTGAAGAAAAAATCTAATGAGTGGTAGGTTATCACTTTTTTGGTCTCGTTAGATTAATTTACGAAAAAGGACCTGACGGAGTTCTCTTTAAGTGTTTTTCAAACTCTCTAAAATTGAAAAACCCATGAGTTTTCTTTCCTTGGACTCATTAAACAAACACCGAAAGACCCATATGGGATCGAACCACTCATTCTTAGGGTTCGTTAAACATATTCTGAGGGACTCGTCTGAAGGATGAGCTTAAATCTACAAGAATATGTTTCCTCCTCAAGCTTGCGTAAAAATAAAGAGGTACTAGCTAGAAATGGTGGGGGAAAATTGGGAAATAAATTTGTCTCTGTATTTGTGTTAGTGGAAGTAATAGTCTCTCTTGAACATGACACCCCCCTTCATCATTGTATTCGGGTTGGGAAATCCATTTGTCTCCCGTTTGACCATCCACAAGTTCATATGTTGGATCCTCCTTGAGTTAGTGCTACGAAGACCATTGTTGTGTCATTCATATGTTCAAGCGAAGTAAAACCTTAAAAAGCCTTCTATCGAGTCGACCATCTGCAGTTATAAATTTTATACCATTTCAGCCTTCCTTGTGTCAGTTATGAATCACTTCATACTCTGATATACCTCAAATCTATTACATATTTCATGTCATTGATGGGGGATACATCAAGGCCCTCCTATGACAAGTATTTTCTTGTCAGATTCAACTCATTATCTGGGAACAAGACTTAGAAATCATTTAGTACCTTAGAGCCTGCATGCCTCAATGGAAGATTTCTTCTCTTTCAAAAATGGGTTCACATTATTGAACCCTGATTGGAAGATTCCATTGATTGTTCGAATTAAACTCATTTATTCACATTCGTTGTATTGTACTGGGGTACCTTGGGAGTCATTGACATCAATGGTGATTTCCCTCTCACGTGTTAATGATTTTCATTAATGACCGGTAATCAAGTGGTTTCCACCATGTTCAACTTCAACACCTGTAATCGCATGGCTAGATTCATACTTAGAGATGATGGAAATGAAGACCCTGGATATTATCATTTTGATCCAGGTTGCGATGGAGTATTCATGAATTAGTACTGACACATAGATCCACTGTGTATGTCTCATGGCTATGTCCTAATTTGAATTATTTTAGAGCATAGATCCACAGTGTATTTCTAGTGGCTATGTTGAATCATGATGACATGGATCCACAGTGTATTCTTAGTGGCCATAACTCACTTGAAACTAATTATTATAATCACTTATATTCTGAGCAAGGGAATTCCTACCTCAGAAATTGTATGATATTATGCAGATGCTTGTTTGTTTGCAGGTTCTTAATCGATGCACTCCTTGTTTTCGACACACACATTCTACAAAGTATTTCAGTTGTCACGAGTTCCAGCTTCATACTTTGGGGGGAGTTCTGTTACACATTATTTTGGTCACCTCGGTGATCACATGACAATATGCATTCATGTTCCGTGAAAATATTAAAACGAGACTTTCTCCATGGGAAAAGTGATTTTCTTTCCTCCTTCAAAAACCATGTCAAGGTCGTCGCACCCTGCCATATGCATGGGGTGCGATGATGCCTGATCATCACACTCTTCCCTGAACCTGGACTGCGACGTCGTTGCATGCTTCTTGTGCATAGGGTGTGACAATGCTTAAATCATGAGAAAAGTCAAATTTCATGAATGTTCTAGAAGGAAATATTCTAGAAGATGAGGTGGCGTCCGATCAGTTTGGATTTTACTGGCTTCTATGATTTGGTGGGATCATCCTAATATCCTCATCCATCTCTCTTTCACACTATATAAAGAGGGATATCTCATGGAAAAGGCTAAGTTTGAATAGGCTAAGATTTGTATCGAGAGTGCTACTTCATATTATGCTTGAGAGATTTGATTTAGTTCTTCAAGTCAGATTGTGGATCTTCTTCATTCAAGGAATTGGAGAAAAGGTGTGTGTGTTGAAGCAAAGAGCCATCGAAAGGGGACCTTGAAACATCAAGGCATCAGTTGTATTCTCCAATTTATATTCACTTAATACAATAATACATTTCTTCCCTATATAAGCATATCGTCTTCTATTGTGTAATTCCTTGATCATATACACAGACTTCATTAGAATATGCATATCTTTGTTTTCCCTCTTTGTTAGTTTGTAATTATTAGACAGGCTTGCTATTCTGAAAACTCAAGGAAGGAGCTACAAGGATGACACTAGTGAGAATAAAGCGTCGTTTAAAAGGTATGTCACTTGTACCTCATTAAACTAGTTTATATGATGATGAAGTTTAAGGCGAAGTGTGTATTATGTTATGTTTTGTTCTAGTTTCCTATGGAAGTTAGGGAGATCTATTTGTGTCTGCACTTACCGATTAATCCGATAACAGTGTTCATTTCTCTCTAGGTGAGATAAGTGTTGTTGAAGAAGTGGGTTTTCATGCCCGTAAGCATTCTATCCAGGGGAGATAATTGTTTGGAATTGCTTCCCAAAAGGTGCCAAGATGCAGCTACAAAACTCCAAGATTTCTTGTCCAACTTGTTGTTGAAGCCCAGAAGGTAAGTGGGGTAGTCAATGGGGCACACTCCCTAGGTGGTACAAGCATGTGGGGAAATTAGAGATTACAGGATTCCTGATAAAACTTGACACCTAAAATGTGAGCATTGTTGTAGAGAGATCTTGTTTGGATAGTTTTTCCTTTCCAAGTGGAATTTAAGCCCCAACTTAGGGGTGACCTATTTTTAGTTTGTGGGAAGAAGGGTCTAAGGTTGGGAGAAAATTGATAGGTTTTCATGTAGTTGGGTGCTATTTATATCATATAAGTGTCCACCATGTGTTTGTTTAATTTACTATTTGAATGAATATATAATCTTGTGTTAGATGTTTACTCTACAAATGTTCATGTACTTCTATTATGGGTATTTGTTTCATTATTTATAGTGAGACTGTTTATGTACTCTTGTGTTGGGTATTTGTTGTGTTATTTATAATTCAACACACTATTGTAAATATGGTACAAAAGTTCTAATTTATGCATTCTCTTCCATGGTTATTACTGTTAAAATTACAATTAAACTTGTACATAAATTTTAATACGTGACTGTTATGATGAGATTTCACTGTTGTAAATATTCCTTGAATAATTGTTTCCAGAATTGTACAGAGATGTATATTATTATGCATGTGCAGTATCCTCTGAGTTTTCCTAGAGCTCAGGTCTCGAAATTGATGTGGTCTACCTAGTTCGAGACTGGAAATGTTCTATTCTAGCATGGACATCCCATGGGATGAATTTCCCCAAGTGAGTGATGAAGAGTAAATAACTTAGAGTTTTTCGACTGATAGTCGAGGGTAAAATCTGATAAAACCTTGAAAAATTGTCTAAGTCCTGAAGCAGACTAATAAACCTATGAAAACGTGTGCTTTGTCTCAGATATATTAGTCATCATCGATTTCATCACAACGAATCAATTGTGACTGTTGAACGCTATGGTACCATCATATTAGTCCATGGTTAGGTTAGGATGAGACTCTTAATTGAACCGAGTTGTCAATCCATCAGAGCATGAATGGAATCAAACATGGTCGTTGATCACAGAGGTAGCCATCAGAGTAGTCCATGGGAAATCTAGAATGAGACTTCAAACTAACTGGAGCCTTCGATCTATCGAAGAATAATTTAGAGTGATCATGATCGTCCATCACAGTGGATCCTTCAGAGTAGTTTGGTCCACTCAAATGAAAATACCATGATGGGAAGACTCCGAGGAACAATCCCAATTGTCAATCAGAGTCTCATCGACAGGTAATCTCAATTGTTGATCAACATGGAAACCCTTCAATGTTATCAAGAGGAAGGATGATGACATGTTGATGTCACACTAATGAAAAGAGCCTACATCTATGCAGAAGCCACGTGGCATCTTGTAAATGGTTGAGATAATCGAGGTTGGGTCCTTGTTGAGTTCAAGCCCTTCGAAAGGTGCTTTAATCATGGTCGTTGTTTGGAGCATGTATCCATCTTAGCATTATGGGGAAAGGATGTTGGAGAACTACGATGGGGAGACTTCGAGGGGAAATCCTAACCATCCATCAGAGCCCAGCAAAAATTAATCTTGATTGTTGATCTTGATGGGCCTTGCTTGGATTAGGCTAAGAGGAAGGTGATGTCATGCTGACAAGGTTGACATCTCCCACCCATTTCATAGAGGACAAGTGTCAGTACTTGGAATGATGTGCCAGTGATCGTCGATGGCGTGTATGCCACGTCAGTCCACATGGGGGTCCACATGTCTGGTGGCTATTGTGCCACGTGGAAATGTGTTATTTCACTTTAAGGGTGTGAAAAGTGATGTAACCTGAGTGCCACATGTCAATCCAGGTGGTGAAGTTGGGTAGAGACATGTGTTCTGAGTGCCAACTTGGATGCCACGTAGGATCAAATACAAGAAATGATAAGGGGGGTGTCATCATGATGACGAGGAATGATATCATGTCCAGAGAAGAACACGTGGTAGATAGTAATTCATAGAAAGGAAAAGAGGGAACCTTGTTGTCATAAAACCTTTGGGACATGTGGCTAGATCCTAGCCCTCGAATACATTAGTGAAAGGTCTTAGTAGTCCATCAGAGGAGTGTCAGTCGGAGTAAGTCGTGGTCTGGTGGAAGTTACACTCTGAATGGAGTACTCCAAAAGGTGATTTGCATCTTCGATCAAAGAGTGGCTACGATGAACGTCAATTGTCGATTTAACGTGGACCCCACAGGGGCATGTTCAAAGGTGGAAGGATGAATCGTTAAACATCATGCTATTTAGCACCTCGACATTTTCTGGGTTGTTTATTCGTTGGTCTCCAGGAACGTTAGATCTGTCAAACTGTACATCATCGAAATTGGGCCATTGAAGTGTGTGGGGAAGTCGTTTGCGGATACACTCTGATGGGGTAACTATGACGGTATAGAAAGACTCTGAATATATCAAATCCATTAATATAACAGGCCAATTAGACGACAAATGAGGAGACAGGTGGTAGTATCCACACCAGTTTCCACGTTTTCATTATGTCAGTGCCACGTCAAGTGACATGTGTACCAGGGTGTCACATGGAAACCACATGGCATTGAGGTGGAATTGAGGGTAGAAAGCCCAAAAACTTTGGATAGCTGTAACTTTTGATCCAGAGCTCAGAATTGAGCATGGTTACAATCATTGGAAAGTTTAAGATGAGCATAATCAATATACGCAGTCTAATCGGAGAAATGAAATAGTTAGGGAAAAATGAAATTTTGACACCTCGTCAACCTAAACAAGCACTAGGGGGTCGGGTGATGTTACAATAGGAGTATGCAACATATAATAAGATTATATATCATTTCCTTCTTGTAGAATGATAACATCACGTAATGAAATTTGTAAGAGACAAATAAATTATTGAAGCCAATAATAGTTGCTAGTTCAAATCGTATTTGGAAATATTCTTCCAGTGGGAACTACGGTGATTATGTTAGCTCTCCTTACTTTTATAGGAAAGGGAATTTTGAATGGATATTTTTCATAAACATAAACATAGTCTTCCAGTGGTAACCAATGTGATTATGTTGCCTCTCCTTGGTTCCATCTTTAGGGGAATTTTTTGTTTTCGTCCACTGACATGTGCATGCAAATCCATTTTTCATGTAATATATGATGCACTTTCATTAAAAAAAAAAAAAAACATCAAGAAACACATAGAAGATTAAAATAGTTCACAAATAGGTTTACTCTAAATTCTCCCAAGATACAAGGAAGGAATATTTTCCAAATGCCTACTAGTCTCGAACAAACTAAAGTAGTTGTTGGGCTCCAATTTTGTCATAGTTTCTGCCATATAAATACACTCATCATTACACCTTCGACTCCCTGCATTTCGTCAATAATATATCCCTAATTACACCATAAACCTTCATTATCTATTGTTATTTATCCTATGTGGTTAATACATAATTTTCCATATTTTTAGTGATTACAAGGATGATTATACAATAGTTTTTCTGATGATGGTCTAATCTTATGTTTCTATGTCCAAACAATAAGTTCCCGCACTATTCACGCACTCCAAGTCATCTGGTACCATAAGGTTCTAAAATCATCCGGTAGTCACACTCCATGTCATCTGGTACTCACAATTCATCTCATCTGGTACCAGAATGTTCTAGGTCATCCGGTACCAGCATCAACAACCATTCAGTACTGGATTATGGTCGAAAATTTGGAATGCTTCTAGAGGAAAATCGATGACATGGGTTTTGTACAGAACAACATTGAAATGTGAACCATTGAGTTAGAATCTACACATATTGTACGTGTGAACATCCAGCTCAGCGGGAATAATTCTGCAAAAATTACTAAAAACCTCAAACTACCAACTTGCACCTCACTTTTCGTGCAGATGGTATCATATCTAGAAATTCTACGATATGGGTTTTGTCTAGAATGTGGAAAATTAAGTAAAAAACAAGAAAGGTTTTCAAAATTAAAATTGGTTTGGAAGATATGGGTGGATCCCTAACTCAAATATGCCCAAATTACAATAAAACCCATATTTTTGGGATTTCTTCCTAAAAATGTAAAATTTGAAATATGAGCATTGGGATTCGGTCCCATCCACTCCTCAATGATTTTTTGTGTATAAATAGAGACTCGTAGGGATTATAAGGGAAATGAATCATTATCATTATCATCCTTTATAATTGATTCTTTGTAAAGAACAAGCATGAGAGAAGAGATTTTATAAACATAGTCTTTGATCAAAATGGAGAATTGATTGTTGTTGATTCATTATGCATTATTACAGCTTGATATGATTTTGTTCAAGCAGGGTTAACTAGTGTGGGAAGGGCCCCTCGTTCTGGTAACATCCTTCTTCTCTCATTTTTATTTTATAGATTAGATTCTAAGTGTGTTGTTTCAATTCACATATTTCATTTGCAATTCATATTCAGTTCAATTGTTATTTTCATTTTATGATTTAAATCTATTCTCTTGCATTAGATTGATGATAATAAACTTAGAGTTCATTATTCCTTTGAGTGTGCACATAATTCTTATATTTCTTCAACCATACTTTGCATCACTTGTTTATTTCCATTTTGAGTCTCAAACCTTTGTTCCAACATATTGTATTCATGTTTTATTATGTGTTTGATTGTTGCCTACAAGTTGCCTTTATTCACTCATTTCTAGCGTTGTTAAGCGGATATTATACACAGATAAGAGCAGAGTATTCATTTATATGTGTCAAGTGTTATGTATTGTTTTTATTCATTCATAAGAAATATAAAACATATTTCTTCTCCTGCATTCACCACTTGGGTCTTAAATTAGATCATTGCTCCTTCATCGAAACCATTTGTATGCTTGACTGATTATAAAGATAGTTCACTTTCATTCCATATGCACTCGCCGTATAATAAAACACTTAACTTATGGCAATCATTGTGTCCAACCAGATTTGAATTCATATGAGACCAATTGCAGAGCTAATTCATCTCACTTCATTATTTCCCCATGTAGATTTATGTTCTTAAAATAATCATTTAAATACATGGGGGATAAACCACTCTTCATTTCATTTCAATTTTCTCTCTTTGTCATGGTTTTATTTTTTTGAAAGACTTGATAGATTTAAAGGATATTATTATTTACATAGTCCCTTTAAGAGTAGAACACAAATAAGAATAATTTCCTCATTCATTGTGTGCTTAAATAAGTGTTTGTCATAAGGTATATATTCATTGTTTTTTTATTTTTCATTGTCTTCCAATCCTTGTTTATTTAAGTTTGGTGTAGTCACTTGAGGAACAATCTTTGAATTTAAAGATTGATTTAATTTATTGTCTTGATTGCCTTTTTAATCTTGTTTGGTTTTTCATTGTTTTTCTTTTTCTTTGACTTAATTCTTTCATAGTTCAAATATCCTTCTATTTCCCACACTTTGTTTTATTTCCCATACCTTTGGATTCCTTGCACTTTAATTTCACATAGCTTGAATCACCAACAAACAGATTAAAGGTCTAATTCATGAGATATGGCCTTCTCGCGTTGGAATTCTTCCCAAGGTGTTAGTTTTTTCCTGTCTCTTGAATTCGTTTCCGTTTTCCTATTTATTTTATTGCATTTAAGTTTGGATCCACTATAGGAAATAATCATTGAAGGATGGAAAACTTAAGTAGGATACTCACAATTAATCACATGAACATCACCCTGAGTTCATTAAAGAATGTGATATAAGCCTTTGTAGAACTAAGTTATTCCTATGTCCCAGTGATGAATCCTTAGTGTTAATTTCTTACAGTGTGGGTTTGAAGATTTTTTTATTGGCTTTAGATTAGGCTCAAATCCTACATTTCATGTGTTTGAACCTCTAAGTCTACGACTCCTTGGTTGACAATTTAACGTTGGGAATTAATAGTGTATATATTTATCCCAACAATAGCATTCTATTTCCATAAATGTTCTTACTAAGCAACAAAATTATCATTTTATTGCCATGTATTTTATTTCTAAACCACAAAAGTAACATACTTTTGCCATGTATTTTCTTTCTAAACAACAAAAGTAACATACTATTGCCATGTATTTTCTTTCTAAACAACAATTAAAGGTACATAAAAGAAGATTATAACATATCTTTATTCCTATAACATGTATATATAAATTGATTTTTAACATAATATATGATGTATTTTGATGGAAAAAATAAAAAACTTATCAAGAAACATAGATAAGAATAAAACAATTCACAAAGAGATTTATTCTAAATTCTCCCAAAATAGAAATAGGGAATTGAACCTTTGTCAAATCCCTAGTAGTCTCAAATAAAATGATGTAGCATTCTATTGTCATTTTGTTTCTCGCTAAACAACAATTTTAATTAAATAAACCAATATTATAACACTTTTTTCAATTAAACACACATATCAACATCAAATTCCACAGTTTGTGAGAATAATGGTTAGAGACTACATTCATGTAGCAATCTATGTAAAAATAGAAACAAATACTAAGAAGCCATACATAAGATTTAAATTTAAAACAACACAATGTGTGAATTTTCCTTGAAACAAAGTAATTATTAAGGGTTTATCTTAGAACTAACCAAAATTAAATCTTAGAGTGTC